>JBBDGP010004314.1:0-99200 GCA_037952835.1 Lithobates septentrionalis | reverse complement strand
AGAGAGAGCCCCACGAGAGGGGGCCCAGAGAGAGAGAGAGAGAGAGACCCACGAGAGGGGGCCCAGAGAGAGAGAGAACCCACGAGAGGGGGCCCAGAGGAGAGAGAGAGACCCACGAGAGGGGGCCCAGTGAGAGAGAGAGAGAGAGACCCACGAGAGGGGGCCCAGAGAGAGAGAGAGAGCCCCACGAGAGGGAGCCCAGAGAGAGAGAAAGCCCCACAAGAGGGGGCCCAGAGAGAGAGAGAGAGAGCCCCACGAGAGGGGGCCCAGAGAGAGAGAGAGAGCCCCACGAGAGGGGCCCAGAGGGAGAGAGAGAGCCCCACGAGAGGGGGCCCAGAGAGAGAGAGAGAGAGAGCCCCACGAGAGGGGGCCCAGAGAGAGAGAGAGAGCCCCACGAGAGGGGGCCCAGAGAGAGATAGCCCCACGAGAGGGGGCTCAGAGAGAGAGAGATAGCCCCACGAGAGGGGGCCCAGAGAGAGAGAGAGAGATAGCCCCACGAGAGGGGGCCCAGAGAGAGAGAGAGATAGCCCCACGAGAGGGGGCCCAGAGAGAGAGAGAGAGCCCCACGAGAGGGGGCCCAGAGAGAGAGAGCCCCACGAGAGGGGGCCCAGAGAGAGAGAGAGAGCCCCACGAGAGGGGGCCCAGAGAGAGAGAGAGAGCCCCACGAGAGGGGGCCCAGAGAGAGAGAGAAGAGAGAGAGATAGCCCCACGAGAGGGGGCCCAGAGAGAGAGAGAGATAGCCCCATGAGAGGGGGCCCAGAGAGAGAGAGAGATAGCCCCACGAGAGGGGGCCCAGAGAGAGAGAGAGAGAGCCCCACGAGAGGGGGCCCAGAGAGAGAGAGAGCCCCACGAGAGGGAGCCCAGAGAGAGAGAGCCCCACGAGAGGGGGCCCAGAGAGAGAGAGAGCCCCACGAGAGGGGGCTCAGAGAGAGAGAGAGAGACCCACGAGAGGGGGCCCAGAGAGAGAGAAGACCCACGAGAGGGGGCCCAGAGAGCGAGAAGCCCCACGAGAGGGGCCCAGAGAGAGAGAGAGACCCCACGAGAGGGGGCCCAGAGAGAGAGAGAGAGCCCCACGAGAGGGGGCCCAGAGAGAGAGAGAGAGCCCCACGAGAGGGAGCCCAGAGAGAGAGAGAGAGCCCCACGAGAGGGGGCCCAGAGAGAGAGAGCCCACGAGAGGGGGCCCAGAAGAGAGAGCCTCACGAGAGGGGGCCCAGAGAGAGAGCCCCACGAGAGGGGGCCCAGAGAGAGAGAGAGCCCCACGAGAGGGGGCCCAGAGAGAGAGAGAGAGCCCCACGAGAGGGGGCAAAGAGAGAGAGAGCCCCACGAGAGGGGGCCCAGAGAGAGAGAGCCCCACGAGAGGGGGCCCAGAGAGAGAGAGAGCCCCACGAGAGGGGGCCCAGAGAGAGAAAGAGAGCCCCACGAGAGGGGGCCCAGAGAGAGAGCCCCACGAGAGGGGGCCCAGAGAGAGAGAGAGAGCCCCACGAGAGGGGGCCCAGAGAGAGAGAGAGAGAGAGAGCCCCACGAGAGGGGGCCCAGAGATTGAGAGAGAGCCCCACGAGAGGGGGCCCAGAGAGAGAGAGAGCCCCACGAGAGGGGGCCCAGAGAGAGAGAGCCCCACGAGAGGGGGCCCAGAGAGAGAGAGAGAGCCCCACGAGAGGGGGCCCAGAGAGAGAGAGCCCCACGAGAGGGGGCCCAGAGAGAGAGAGAGAGATAGCCCCACGAGAGGGGGCAAAGAGAGAGAGAGAGAGCCCCACGAGAGGGAGCTCAGAGAGAGAGAGCCCCACGAGAGGGAGCCCAGAGAGAGAGAGCCCCACGAGAGGGGGCCCAGAGAGAGAGATAGCCCCACGAGAGGGGGCCCAGAGAGAGAGAGAGATAGCCCCACGAGAGGGGGCCCAGAGACAGAGAGAGATAGCCCCACGAGAGGGAGCCCAGAGAGAGAGAGAGCCCACGAGAGGGGGCCCAGAGAGAGAGAGCCCCACGAGAGGGGGCCCAGAGAGAGAGAGAGCCCAACGAGAGGGGGCCCAGAGAGGGAGAGCCCCACGAGAGGGGGCCCAGAGAGGGAGAGCCCCACGAGAGGGGGCCCAGAGAGAGAGAGCCCCACGAGAGGGGGCCCAGAGAGAGAGAGATAGCCCCACGAGAGGGGGCCCAGAGAGAGAGAGATAGCCCCACGAGAGGGGGCCCAGAGAGAGAGATAGCCCCACGAGAGGGGGCCCAGAGAGAGAGATAGCCCCACGAGAGGGGGCCCAGAGAGAGAGATAGCCCCACGAGAGGGGCCCAGAGAGAGAGATAGCCCCACGAGAGGGGGCCCAGAGAGAGAGATAGCCCCACGAGAGGGGGCCCAGAGAGAGAGAGAGAGCCCCACGAGAGGGGGCCCAGAGAGAGAGAGAGAGAGAGAGCCCACGAGAGAGAGCCCCACGAGAGGGGGCCCAGAGAGAGAGAGAGAGAGCCCCACGAGAGGGGGGCCCAGAGAGAGAGAGAGCCCCACGAGAGGGGGCCCAGAGAGAGAGAGAGAGCCCCACGAGAGGGGGCCCAGAGAGAGAGAGAGAGCCCCACGAGAGGGGGCCCAGAGAGAGAGAGATAGCCCCACGAGAGGGGGCCCAGAGAGAGAGATAGCCCCACGAGAGGGGGCCCAGAGAGAGAGAGAGCCCCACGAGAGGGGGCCCAGAGAGAGAGAGAGCCCCACGAGAGGGGGCCCAGAGAGAGAGAGAGAGAGCCCCACGAGAGGGGGCCCAGAGAGAGAGACCCCCACGAGAGGGGGCCCAGAGAGAGATAGCCCCACGAGAGGGGGCCCAGAGAGAGAGAGAGCCCCACGAGAGGGGGCCCAGAGAGAGAGAGAGCCCCACGAGAGGGGGCCCAGAGATAGAGAGAGCCCCACGAGAGGGGGCCCAGAGAGAGAGAGCCCCACGAGAGGGGGCCCAGAGAGAGAGAGAGATAGCCCCACAAGAGGGGGCCCAGAGAGAGATAGCCCCACGAGAGGGGGCCCAGAGAGAGAGATAGCCCCACGAGAGGGGGCCCAGAGAGAGAGAGAGAGATAGCCCCATGAGAGGGGGCCCAGAGAGAGAGAGAGAGAGAGAGAGCCCCACGAGAGGGGGCCCAGAGAGAGAGAGAGCCCCACGAGAGGGAGCCCAGAGAGAGAGAGCCCCACGAGAGGGGGCCCAGAGAGAGAGAGAGAGCCCCACGAGAGGGGGCTCAGAGAGAGAGAGAGCCCCACGAGAGGGGGCCCAGAGAGAGAGAGCCCCACGAGAGGGGGCCCAGAGAGAGAGAGAGCCCCACGAGAGGGGGCCCAGAGAGAGAGAGAGAGAGAGAGACCCACGAGAGGGGGGCCCAGAGAGAGAGAGACCCACGAGAGGGGGCCCAGAGAGAGAGAGAGAGACCCACGAGAGGGGGCCCAGAGAGAGAGAGAGAGAGAGACCCACGAGAGGGGGCCCAGAGAGAGAGAGAGAGCCCCACGAGAGGGAGCCCAGAGAGAGAGAGAGAGCCCCACGAGAGGGAGCCCAGAGAGAGAGAGAGAGCCCCACGAGAGGGGCCCAGAGAGAGAGAGCCCACGAGAGGGGGCCCAGAGAGAGAGCCCCACGAGAGGGGGCCCAGAGAGAGAGCCCAGAGAGAGAGAGCCCCACGAGAGGGGGCCAGAGAGAGAGCCCCACGAGAGGGGGCCCAGAGAGAGAGAGAGCCCCACGAGAGGGGGCCCAGAGAGAGAGCCCCACGAGAGGGGGCCCAGAGAGAGAGAGAGCCCCACGAGAGGGGGCCCAGAGAGAGAGCCCCACGAGAGGGGGCCCAGAGAGAGAAAGAGAGCCCCACGAGAGGGGCCCAGAGAGAGAGCCCCACGAGAGGGGGCCCAGAGAGAGAGAGAGCCCCACGAGAGGGGGCCCAGAGAGAGAGAGAGAGAGCCCCACGAGAGGGGGCCCAGAGAGAGAGAGAGAGAGCCCCACGAGAGGGGGCCCAGAGAGAGAGAGAGCCCCACGAGAGGGGGCCCAGAGAGAGAGCCCCACGAGAGGGGGCCCAGAGAGAGAGCCCCACGAGAGGGGGCCCAGAGAGAGAGAGAGAGCCCCATGAGAGGGGGCCCAGAGAGAGAGAGAGAGCCCCACGAGAGGGGGCCCAGAGAGAGAGAGATAGCCCCACGAGAGGGGGCCCAGAGAGAGAGAGAGAGATAGCCCCACGAGAGGGGGCCCAGAGAGAGAGAGAGATAGCCCACGAGAGGGGGCCCAGAGAGAGAGAGCCCCACGAGAGGGAGCTCAGAGAGAGAGAGCCCCACGAGAGGGAGCCCAGAGAGAGAGAGCCCCACGAGAGGGGGCCCAGAGAGAGAGAGAGAGATAGCCCCACGAGAGGGGGCCCAGAGAGAAGCCCCACGAGAGGGGCCCAGAGAGAGAGAGCCCCACGAGAGGGAGCCCAGAGAGAGAGAGAGCCCCACGAGAGGGGGCCCAGAGAGAGAGAGAGCCCCATGAGAGGGGGCCCAGAGAGGGAGAGCCCCACGAGAGGGGTCCCAGAGAGAAAGAGCCCCACGAGAGGGGGCCCAGAGAGAGAGAGATAGCCCCACGAGAGGGGGCCAAGAGAGAGAGAGAGAGATAGCCCACGAGAGGGGGCCCAGAGAGAGAGAGAGCCCCACGAGAGGGGGCCCAGAGAGAGAGAGAGAGATAGCCCCACGAGAGGGGGCCCAGAGAGAGAGAGAGAGATAGCCCCACGAGAGGGGGCCCAGAGAGAGAGAGAGAGAGATAGCCCCACAAGAGGGGGCCCAGAGAGAGAGAGAGAGATAGCCCCACGAGAGGGGGCCCAGAGAGAGAGAGAGAGATAGCCCCACGAGAGGGGGCCCAGAGAGAGAGAGAGAGATAGCCCCACGAGAGGGGGGCCCAGAGAGAGAGAGAGATAGCCCCACGAGAGGGGGCCCAGAGAGAGAGATAGCCCCACGAGAGGGGCCCAGAGAGAGAGATAGCCCCACAAGAGGGGGCCCAGAGAGAGAGATAGCCCCACGAGAGGGGGCCCAGAGAGAGAGAGAGATAGCCCCACGAGAGGGGGCCCAGAGAGAGAGAGAGATAGCCCCACGAGAGGGGGCCCAGAGAGAGAGAGAGAGATAGCCCCACGAGAGGGGGCCCAGAGAGAGAGAGAGAGATAGCCCCACGAGAGGGGGCCCAGAGAGAGAGATAGCCCAACGAGAGGGGGCCCAGAGAGAGAGATAGCCCCACGAGAGAGGGCCCAGAGAGAGCGATAGCCCCACGAGAGGGGGCCCAGAGAGAGAGATAGCCCCACGAGAGGGACCCAGAGAGAGAGATAGCCCCACGAGAGGGGGCCCAGAGAGAGAGATAGCCCCACGAGAGGGGGCCCAGAGAGAGAGATAGCCCCACGAGAGGGGGCCCAGAGAGAGAGATAGCCCCACGAGAGGGGGCCCAGAAGCCCCACGAGAGGGGGCCCAGAGAGAGAGATAGCCCCACGAGAGGGGGCCCAGAGAGAGAGAGAGATAGCCCCACGAGAGGGGGCCCAGAAAGAGAGAGATAGCCCCACGAGAGGGGGCCCAGAGAGAGAGAGATAGCCCCACGAGAGGGGGCCCAGAGAGAGGGAGATAGCCCCACAAGAGGGGCCAGAGAGAGAGAGAGAGCCCCACGAGAGGGAGCCCAGAGAGAGAGAGAGCCCCACGAGAGGGGGCCCAGAGAGAGAGAGAGCCCCATGAGAGGGGGCCCAGAGAGGGAGAGCCCCACGAGAGGGGTCCCAGAGAGAAAGAGCCCACGAGAGGGGGCCCAGAGAGAGAGATAGCGCCACGAGAGGGGGCCAAGAGAGAGAGAGAGAGATAGCCCCACGAGAGGGGCCCAGAGAGAGAGAGAGAGCCCCACGAGAGGGGGCCCAGAGAGAGAGAGAGAGATAGCCCCACGAGAGGGGGCCCAGAGAGAGAGAGAGAGAGAGATAGCCCCACGAGAGGGGGCCCAGAGAGAGAGAGAGAGAGATAGCCCCACGAGAGGGGGCCCAGAGAGAGAGAGAGAGATAGCCCCACGAGAGGGGGCCCAGAGAGAGAGAGAGAGATAGCCCCACGAGAGGGGGGCCCAGAGAGAGAGAGAGAGAGATAGCCCCACGAGAGGGGGCCCAGAGAGAGAGATAGCCCCACGAGAGGGGGCCCAGAGAGAGAGATAGCCCCACGAGAGGGGGCCCAGAGAGAGAGATAGCCCCACGAGAGGGGGCCCAGAGAGAGAGAGAGAGATAGCCCACGAGAGGGGGCCCAGAGAGAGAGAGAGATAGCCCCACGAGAGGGGGCCCAGAGAGAGAGAGAGAGATAGCCCCACGAGAGGGGCCCAGAGAGAGAGAGAGAGAGATAGCCCCACGAGAGGGGGCCCAGAGAGAGAGATAGCCCCACGAGAGGGGGCCCAGAGAGAGAGATAGCCCCACGAGAGAGGGCCCAGAGAGAGAGATAGCCCCACGAGAGGGGGCCCAGAGAGAGAGATAGCCCCACGATAGGGGACCCAGAGAGAGAGATAGCCCCACGAGAGGGGGCCCAGAGAGAGAGATAGCCCCACGAGAGGGGGCCCAGAGAGAGAGATAGCCCCACGAGAGGGGGCCCAGAGAGAGAGATAGCCCCACGAGAGGGGGCCCAGAGAGAGAGAGAGATAGCCCCACGAGAGGGGGCCCAGAGAGAGAGAGAGATAGCCCCACGAGAGGGGGCCCAGAAAGAGAGAGATAGCCCCACGAGAGGGGGCCCAGAGAGAGAGAGATAGCCCCACGAGAGGGGGCCAATAGAGAGAGGGAGATAGCCCCACAAGAGGGGGCCCAGAGAGAGAGAGAGATAGCCCTACGAGAGGGGGCCCAGAGAGAGATAGATAGCCCCACGAGAGGGGGCCCAGAGAAAGAGAGATAGCCCCACGAGAGGGGGCCCAGAGAGAGAGAGATAGCCCCACGAGAGGGGGCCCAGAGAGAGAGAGATAGCCCCATGAGAGGGGGCCCAGAGAGAGAGAGAGCCCCACGAGAGGGGGACCAGAGAGAGAGCCCCACGAGAGGGGGCCCAGAGAGAGAGAGTGAGAGCCCCACGAGAGGGGCCCAGAGAGAGAGAGAGAGAGAGAGATAGCCCCATGAGAGGGGGCCCAGAGAGAGAGAGCCCCACGAGAGGGGGCCCAGAGAAAGAGAGATAGCCCCACGAGAGGGGGCCCAGAGAGAGAGAGAGATAGCCCCACGAGAGGGGGCCCAGAGAGAGAGAGAGATAGCCCCACGAGAGGGGGCCCAGAGAGAGAGAGCCCCACGAGAGGGGCCCAGAGAGAGAGAGAGCCCCACGAGAGGGGGCCCAGAGAGAGAGAGAGCCCCACAAGAGGGGGCCCAGAGAGAGAAAGAGAGATAGCCCCACGAGAGGGGGCCCAGAAGAGAGAGAGAGAGATAGCCCACGAGAGGGGGCCCAGAGAGAGAGAGAGAGAGAGATAGCCCCACGAGAGGGGGCCCAGAGAGAGAGAGCCCCACGAGAGGGGGCCCAGAGAGAGAGAGAGAGAGAGCCCCACAAGAGGGGGCCCAGAGAGAGAGAGAGCCCCACAAGAGGGGGCCCAGAGAGAGAGAGAGAGCCCCACAAGAGGGGGCCCAGAGAGAGAGAGAGCCCCACGAGAGGGGCCCAGAGAGAGAGCCCCAGAGAGGGGGCCCAGAGAGAGAGAGAGCCCCACGAGAGGGGGCCCAGAGAGAGAGAGAGCCCCACAAGAGGGGGCCCAGAGAGAGAAAGAGCCCCACGAGAGGGGGCCAGAGAGAGAGAGAGAGATAGCCCCACGAGAGAGGGCCCAGAGAGAGAGATAGCCCCACGAGAGGGGGCCCAGAGAGAGAGAGAGACCCACGAGAGGGAGCCCAGAGAGAGAGCCCCACGAGAGGGAGCCCAGAGAGAGAGAGCCCCATGAGAGGGAGCCCAGAGAGAGAGAGAGAGAGCCCCACGAGAGGGGGCCCAGAGAGAGAGAGAGACCCACAAGAGGGGCCCAGAGAGAGAGAGAGACCCACAAGAGGGGGCCCAGAGAGAGAGAGAGCCCCACGAGAGGGGGCCCAGAGAGAGAGAGAGGAGAGAGAGAGCCCCACAAGAGGGGGCCCAGAGAGAGAGAGAGAGAGAGCCCCACGAGAGGGGGCCCAGAGAGAGAGAGAGCCCCACGAGAGGGGCCCAGAGAGAGAGAGAGCCCCACGAGAGGGGGCCCAGAGAGAGAGAGAGAGCCCCACGAGAGGGGGCCCAGAGAGAGAGAGAGAGCCCCACGAGAGGGGGCCCAGAGAGAGAGAGATAGCCCCACGAGAGGGGGCCCAGAGAGAGAGAGAGATAGCCCCACGAGAGGGGGCCCAGAGAGAGAGAGAACCCCACGAGAGGGGGCCCAGAGAGAGAGAGAGCCCCACGAGAGGGGGCCCAGAGAGAGAGAGAGAGAGCCCCATGAGAGGGGGCCCAGAGAGAGAGACCCCCACGAGAGGGGGCCCAGAGAGAGATAGCCCCACGAGAGGGGCCCAGAGAGAGAGAGATAGCCCCACGAGAGGGGGCCCAGAGAGAGAGAGATAGCCCACGAGAGGGGGCCCAGAGAGAGAGAGAGCCCACGAGAGGGGGCCCAGAGATAGAGAGCCCCATGAGAGGGGGCCCAGAGAGAGAGAGAGAGCCCCACGAGAGGGGGCCCAGAGAGAGAGAGAGAGCCCCACGAGAGGGGGCCCAGAGAGAGAGAGATAGCCCCACAAGAGGGGGCCCAGAGAGAGATAGCCCCACGAGAGGGGGCCCAGAGAGAGAGATAGCCCCACGAGAGGGGGCCCAGAGAGAGAGAGAGAGAGAGATAGCCCCACGAGAGGGGGCCCAGAGAGAGAGAGCCCCACGAGAGGGGGCCCAGAGAGAGAGAGAGAGAGCCCCACAAGAGGGGGCCCAGAGAGAGAGAGAGCCCCACAAGAGGGGGCCCAGAGAGAGAGAGAGAGAGCCCCACAAGAGGGGGCCCAGAGAGAGAGAGAGCCCCACGAGAGGGGGCCCAGAGAGAGAGAGCCCCACGAGAGGGGGCCCAGAGAGAGAGAGAGCCCCACAAGAGGGGGCCCAGAGAGAGAAAGAGCCCCACGAGAGGGGGCCAGAGAGAGAGATAGCCCCACGAGAGGGGGCCCAGAGAGAGAGATAGCCCCACGAGAGGGGGCCCAGAGAGAGAGAGAGACCCACGAGAGGGAGCCCAGAGAGAGAGCCCCACGAGAGGGAGCCCAGAGAGAGAGAGCCCCATGAGAGGGAGCCCAGAGAGAGAGAGAGAGAGCCCACGAGAGGGGGCCCAGAGAGAGAGAGCCCCACGAGAGGGGGCCCAGAGAGAGAGAGAGACCCACAAGAGGGGGCCCAGAGAGAGAGAGAGACCCACAAGAGGGGGCCCAGAGAGAGAGAGAGCCCCACGAGAGGGGGCCCAGAGAGAGAGAGAGCCCACAAGAGGGGGCCCAGAGAGAGAGAGAGAGAGAGAGCCCCACGAGAGGGGGCCCAGAGAGAGAGAGAGCCCCACGAGAGGGGGCCCAGAGAGAGAGCCCCACGAGAGGGGGCCCAGAGAGAGCCCCACGAGAGGGGGCCCAGAGAGAGAGAGAGAGCCCCACGAGAGGGGCCCAGAGAGAGAGAGAGAGCCCCACGAGAGGGGGCCCAGAGAGAGAGAGAGATAGCCCCACGAGAGGGGGCCCAGAGAGAGAGAGAGATAGCCCCACGAGAGGGGGCCCAGAGAGAGAGAGAACCCCACGAGAGGGCCAGAGAGAGAGAGAGCCCCACGAGAGGGGGCCCAGAGAGAGAGAGAGAGAGCCCCATGAGAGGGGCCCAGAGAGAGAGACCCCCACGAGAGGGGGCCCAGAGAGAGAGAGATAGCCCCACGAGAGGGGGCCCAGAGAGAGAGAGATAGCCCCACGAGAGGGGGCCCAGAGAGAGAGAGATAGCCCCACGAGAGGGGGCCCAGAGAGAGAGAGAGCCCCACGAGAGGGGGCCCAGAGAGAGAAAGAGAGCCCCACGAGAGGGGGCCCAGAGAGAGAGCCCCACGAGAGGGGGCCCCAGAGAGAGAGAGAGAGAGAGAGAACCCACGAGAGGGGGCCCAGAGAGAGAGAGAGAGCCCCACGAGAGGGGGCCGAGAGAGAGAGAGAGAGAGCCCCACGAGAGGGGGCCCAGAGAGAGAGAGAGCCCCACAAGAGGGGGCCCAGAGAGAGATAGCCCCACGAGAGGGGGCCCAGAGAGAGAGATAGCCCCCACGAGAGGGGGCCCAGAGAGAGAGAGAGATAGCCCCACGAGAGGGGGCCCAGAGAGAGAGAGCCCCACGAGAGGGGCCCAGAGAGAGAGAGAGAGATAGCCCCACGAGAGGGGGCCCAGAGAGAGAGAGAGAGAGAGCCCCACGAGAGGGGGCCCAGAGAGAGAGAGAGCCCCACGAGAGGGAGCCCAGAGAGAGAGAGCCCCACGAGAGGGGGCCCAGAGAGAGAGAGAGAGCCCCACGAGAGGGGGCTCAGAGAGAGAGAGAGCCCATGAGAGGGGGCCCAGAGAGAGAGAGCTCCACAAGAGGGGGCCCAGAGAGAGAGAGAGCCCCACGAGAGGGGGGCCCAGAGAGAGAGAGAGAGAGACCCACGAGAGGGGGCCCAGAGAGAGAGAGAGAGAGACCCACGAGAGGGGGCCCAGAGAGAGAGAGAGAGAGCCCCACGAGAGGGAGCCCAGAGAGAGAGAGAGAGTCCCACGAGAGGGGGCCCAGAGGAGAGAGAGCCCACGAGAGGGGGCCCAGAGAGAGAGCCCCACGAGAGGGGGCCCAGAGAGAGAGCCCCACGAGAGGGGGCCCAGAGAGAGAGCCCCACGAGAGGGGGCCCAGAGAGAGAGCCCCACGAGAGGGGCCCAGAGAGAGAGAGCCCCACGAGAGGGGGCCCAGAGAGAGAGAGAGCCCCACGAGAGGGGGCCCAGAGAGAGAGAGAGCCCCACGAGAGGGGGCCCAGAGAGAGAGAGAGAGCCCCACGAGAGGGGGCCAGAGAGAGAAAGAGAGCCCACGAGAGGGGGCCCAGAGAGAGAGCCCCACGAGAGGGGGCCCAGAGAGAGAGAGAGAGAGAGAACCCCACGAGAGGGGGCCCAGAGAGAGAGAGAGAGCCCCACGAGAGGGGGCCCAGAGAGAGAGAGAGAGCCCCACGAGAGGGGGCCCAGAGAGAGAGAGAGCCCCACGAGAGGGGGCCCAGAGAGAGAGATAGCCCCACGAGAGGGGCCCAGAGAGAGAGATAGCCCCACGAGAGAGGGCCCAGAGAGAGAGATAGCCCCACGAGAGGGGGCCCAGAGAGAGAGATAGCCCCACGAGAGGGGACCCAGAGAGAGAGATAGCCCCACGAGAGGGGGCCCAGAGAGAGAGATAGCCCCACGAGAGGGGGCCCAGAGAGAGAGATAGCCCCACGAGAGGGGGCCCAGAGAGAGAGAGATAGCCCCACGAGAGGGGGCCCAGAGAGAGAGATAGCCCCACGAGAGGGGGCCCAGAGAGAGAGATAGCCCCACGAGAGGGGGCCCAGAGAGAGAGAGAGATAGCCCCACGAGAGGGGGCCCAGAAAGAGAGAGATAGCCCCACGAGAGGGGGCCCAGAGAAAGAGAGATAGCCCCACGAGAGGGGGCCCAGAGAGAGGGAGATAGCCCCACAAGAGGGGGCCCAGAGAGAGAGAGAGATAGCCCCACGAGAGGGGGCCCAGAGAGAGAGAGAGAGCCCCACGAGAGGGAGCCCAGAGAGAGAGAGAGCCCCACGAGAGGGGGCCCAGAGAGAGAGAGGCCCCATGAGAGGGGGCCCAGAGAGGGAGAGCCCCACGAGAGGGGTCACAGAGAGAAAGAGACCCACGAGAGGGGGCCCAGAGAGAGAGAGATAGCCCCACGAGAGGGGGCCAAGAGAGAGAGAGAGAGATAGCCCCACGAGAGGGGGCCCAGAGAGAGAGAGAGAGCCCCACGAGAGGGGGCCCAGAGAGAGAGAGATAGCCCCACGAGAGGGGGCCCAGAGAGAGAGAGAGAGAGATAGCCCCACGAGAGGGGGCCCAGAGAGAGAGAGAGAGAGATAGCCCCACGAGAGGGGGCCCAGAGAGAGAGAGAGAGATAGCCCCACGAGAGGGGGCCCAGAGAGAGAGAGAGAGATAGCCCCACGAGAGGGGGGCCCAGAGAGAGAGAGAGAGAGAGAGATAGCCCACGAGAGGGGGCCCAGAGAGAGAGATAGCCCCACGAGAGGGGGGCCCAGAGAGAGAGATAGCCCCACGAGAGGGGGCCCAGAGAGAGAGAGAGAGATAGCCCCACGAGAGGGGGCCCAGAGAGAGAGAGAGATAGCCCCACAAGAGGGGGCCCAGAGAGAGAGAGAGAGATAGCCCCACGAGAGGGGGCCCAGAGAGAGAGAGAGAGATAGCCCCACGAGAGGGGCCCAGAGAGAGAGATAGCCCCACGAGAGGGGGCCCAGAGAGAGAGATAGCCCCACGAGAGAGGGCCCAGAGAGAGAGATAGCCCCACGAGAGGGGGCCCAGAGAGAGAGATAGCCCCACGAGAGGGGACCCAGAGAGAGAGATAGCCCCACGAGAGGGGGCCCAGAGAGAGAGATAGCCCCACGAGAGGGGGCCCAGAGAGAGAGATAGCCCCACGAGAGGGGGCCCAGAGAGAGAGATAGCCCCACGAGAGGGGGCCCAGAGAGAGAGATAGCCCCACGAGAGGGGGCCCAGAGAGAGAGATAGCCCCACGAGAGGGGGCCCAGAGAGAGAGAGAGATAGCCCCACGAGAGGGGGCCCAGAAAGAGAGAGATAGCCCCACGAGAGGGGGCCCAGAGAGAGAGAGATAGCCCCACGAGAGGGGGCCCAGAGAGAGGGAGATAGCCCCACAAGAGGGGGCCCAGAGAGAGAGAGAGATAGCCCCACGAGACGGGGCCCAGAGAGAGATAGATAGCCCCACGAGAGGGGGCCCAGAGAAAGAGAGATAGCCCCACGAGAGGGGGCCCAGAGAGAGAGAGATAGCCCCACGAGAGGGGGCCCAGAGAGAGAGAGATAGCCCCACGAGAGGGGGCCCAGAGAGAGAGAGAGCCCCACGAGAGGGGGCCCAGAGAGAGAGAGAGAGCCCCACGAGAGGGTGCCCAGAGAGAGAGAGTGAGAGCCCCACGAGAGGGGGCCCAGAGAGAGAGAGAGAGAGAGAGAGATAGCCCCATGAGAGGGGGCCCAGAGAGAGAGAGCCCCACGAGAGGGGGCCCAGAGAGAGAAAGAGAGATAGCCCCACGAGAGGGGGCCCAGAGAGAGAGAGAGATAGCCCCACGAGAGGGGGCCCAGAGAGAGAGAGAGAGAGAGAGATAGCCCCACGAGAGGGGGCCCAGAGAGAGAGAGCCCCACGAGAGGGGGCCCAGAGAGAGAGAGAGAGAGCCCCACAAGAGGGGGCCCAGAGAGAGAGAGCCCCACAAGAGGGGGCCCAGAGAGAGAGAGAGAGAGAGAGCCCCACAAGAGGGGGCCCAGAGAGAGAGAGAGCCCCCACGAGAGGGGGCCCAGAGAGAGAGAGCCCCACGAGAGGGGGCCCAGAGAGAGAGAGAGCCCCACAAGAGGGGGCCCAGAGAGAGAAAGAGCCCCACGAGAGGGGGCCAGAGAGAGAGAGAGATAGCCCCACGAGAGGGGGCCCAGAGAGAGAGATAGCCCACCGAGAGGGGGCCCAGAGAGAGAGAGAGACCCACGAGAGGGAGCCCAGAGAGAGAGCCCCACGAGAGGGAGCCCAGAGAGAGAGAGCCCCATGAGAGGGAGCCCAGAGAGAGAGAGCCCCACGAGAGGGGGCCCAGAGAGAGAGAGAGCCCCACGAGAGGGGGCCCAGAGAGAGAGAGAGACCCACAAGAGGGGCCCAGAGAGAGAGAGAGACCCACAAGAGGGGGCCCAGAGAGAGAGCCCCACGAGAGGGGGCCCAGAGAGAGAGAGAGAGATAGCCCCACGAGAGGGGCCCAGAGAGAGAGAGAGCCCCACGAGAGGGGGCCCAGAGAGAGAGAGAGCCCCATAAGAGGGGGCCCAGAGAGAGAAAGAGAGATAGCCCCACGAGAGGGGGCCCAGAGAGAGAGAGATAGCCCCACGAGAGGGGGCCCAGAGAGAGAGAGAGAGAGATAGCCCCACGAGAGGGGGCCCAGAGAGAGAGAGCCCCACGAGAGGGGGCCCAGAGAGAGAGAGAGAGAGCCCCACAAGAGGGGGCCCAGAGAGAGAGAGCCCCACAAGAGGGGGCCCAGAGAGAGAGAGAGAGAGAGAGCCCCACAAGAGGGGGCCCAGAGAGAGAGAGAGCCCCACGAGAGGGGGCCCAGAGAGAGAGAGCCCCACGAGAGGGGGCCCAGAGAGAGAGAGAGCCCCACAAGAGGGGGCCCAGAGAGAGAAAGAGCCCCACGAGAGGGGGCCAGAGAGAGAGAGAGATAGCCCCACGAGAGGGGGCCCAGAGAGAGAGATAGCCCCACGAGAGGGGGCCCAGAGAGAGAGAGAGACCCACGAGAGGGAGCCCAGAGAGAGAGCCCCACGAGAGGGAGCCCAGAGAGAGAGAGCCCCATGAGAGGGAGCCCAGAGAGAGAGAGCCCCACGAGAGGGGGCCCAGAGAGAGAGAGAGCCCCCACGAGAGGGGGCCCAGAGAGAGAGAGAGACCCACAAGAGGGGGCCCAGAGAGAGAGAGAGACCCACAAGAGGGGCCCCAGAGAGAGAGAGAGCCCCACGAGAGGGGGCCCAGAGAGAGAGAGAGAGAGAGCCCCACAAGAGGGGGCCCAGAGAGAGAGAGAGAGCCCCACGAGAGGGGGCCCAGAGAGAGAGAGAGCCCCACGAGAGGGGGCCCAGAGAGAGAGAGAGCCCCACGAGAGGGGGCCCAGAGAGAGAGAGAGAGCCCCACGAGAGGGGGCCCAGAGAGAGAGAGAGCCCCACGAGAGGGGCCCAGAGAGAGAGAGAGAGCCCCACGAGAGGGGGCCCAGAGAGAGAGAGATAGCCCCACGAGAGGGGGCCCAGAGAGAGAGAGAGATAGCCCCACGAGAGGGGGCCCAGAGAGAGAGAGAACCCCACGAGAGGGGGCCCAGAGAGAGAGAGAGCCCCACGAGAGGGGCCCAGAGAGAGAGAGAGAGCCCCATGAGAGGGGGCCCAGAGAGAGAGACCCCCACGAGAGGGGGCCCAGAGAGAGAGAGATAGCCCCACGAGAGGGGGCCCCAGAGAGAGAGAGATAGCCCCACGAGAGGGGGCCCAGAGAGAGAGAGAGCCCCACGAGAGGGGGCCCAGAGATAGAGAGCCCCATGAGAGGGGGCCCAGAGAGAGAGAGAGAGCCCCACGAGAGGGGCCCAGAGAGAGAGAGAGCCCCACGAGAGGGGGCCCAGAGAGAGAGAGAGAGATAGCCCCACAAGAGGGGGCCCAGAGAGAGATAGCCCCACGAGAGGGGCCCAGAGAGAGAGATAGCCCCACGAGAGGGGGCCCAGAGAGAGAGAGAGATAGCCCCACGAGAGGGGGCCCAGAGAGAGAGAGAGATAGCCCCACGAGAGGGGGCCCAGAGAGAGAGAGAGATAGCCCCACGAGAGGGGGCCCAGAGAGAGAGAGCCCCACGAGAGGGGGGCCCAGAGAGAGAGAGAGATAGCCCCACGAGAGGGGGCCCAGAGAGAGAGAGAGAGAGAGAGAGAGAGCCCCACGAGAGGGGGCCCAGAGAGAGAGAGAGCCCCACGAGAGGGAGCCCAGAGAGAGAGAGCCCCACGAGAGGGGGCCCAGAGAGAGAGAGAGAGCCCCACGAGAGGGGGCTCAGAGAGAGAGAGAGCCCCATGAGAGGGGGCCCAGAGAGAGAGAGCCCCACAAGAGGGGGCCCAGAGAGAGAGAGAGCCCCACGAGAGGGGGCCCAGAGAGAGAGAGAGAGACCCACGAGAGGGGCCCAGAGAGAGAGAGAGAGAGCCCCACGAGAGGGAGCCCAGAGAGAGAGAGAGAGCCCCACGAGAGGGGCCCAGAGAGAGAGAGCCCACGAGAGGGGGCCCAGAGAGAGAGCCCCACGAGAGGGGGCCCAGAGAGAGAGCCCCACGAGAGGGGCCCAGAGAGAGAGCCCCACGAGAGGGGGCCCAGAGAGAGAGAGCCCCACGAGAGGGGGCCCAGAGAGAGAGAGAGCCCCACGAGAGGGGGCCCAGAGAGAGAGAGAGCCCCACGAGAGGGGGCCCAGAGAGAAAGAGAGCCCCACGAGAGGGGGCCCAGAGAGAGAGCCCCACGAGAGGGGGCCCAGAGAGAGAGCCCCACGAGAGGGGGCCCAGAGAGAGAGAGAGAGAGAGAGAACCCCACGAGAGGGGCCCAGAGAGAGAGAGAGAGAGCCCCACGAGAGGGGGCCCAGAGAGAGAGAGAGCCCACGAGAGGGGGCCCAGAGAGAGAGCCCCACGAGAGGGGCCCAGAGAGAGAGCCCCATGAGAGGGGGCCCAGAGAGAGAGCCCATGAGAGGGGGCCCAGAGAGAGAGAGAGCCCCACGAGAGGGGGCCCAGAGAGAGAGAGAGAGCCCCACGAGAGGGGCCCAGAGAGAGAGAGATAGCGAGAGATAGCCCCACGAGAGGGGGCCCAGAGAGAGAGAGAGATATAGCCCCACGAGAGGGGGCCCAGAGAGAGAGAGAGATAGCCCCACGAGAGGGGGCCCAGAGAGAGAGAGAGAGCCCCACGAGAGGGAGAGAGAGAGCCCCACGAGAGGGAGCCCAGAGAGAGAGAGCCCCACGAGAGGGGGCCCAGAGAGAGAGAGCCCCACGAGAGGGGGCCCAGAGAGAGAGAGAGATAGCCCCACGAGAGGGGGCCCAGAGAGAGAGAGAGATAGCCCCACGAGAGGGGGCCCAGAGAGAGAGAGAGAGCCCCACGAGAGGGAGCCCAGAGAGAGAGAGAGCCCACGAGAGGGGGCCCAGAGAGAGAGAGCCCCATGAGAGGGGGCCCAGAGAGGGAGAGCCCCACAAGAGGGGTCCCAGAGAGAAAGAGCCCCACGAGTGGGGCCCAGAGAGAGAGAGATAGCCCCACGAGAGGGGGCCAAGAGAGAGAGAGAGAGATAGCCCCACGAGAGGGGGCCCCAGAGAGAGAGAGAGAGAGCCCCACGAGAGGGGGCCCAGAGAGAGAGAGATAGCCCCACGAGAGGGGGCCCAGAGAGAGAGAGGGTAGCCCCACGAGAGGGGGTCCAGAGAGAGAGAGAGAGATAGCCCCACGAGAGGGGGCCCAGAGAGAGAGAGAGAGAGATAGCCCCACGAGAGGGGGCCCAGAGAGAGAGAGAGAGATAGCCCCACGAGAGGGGGCCCAGAGAGAGAGAGAGATAGCCCCACGAGAGGGGCCCAGAGAGAGAGAGAGAGAGAGCCCCACGAGAGGGGCCCAGAGAGAGAGAGCCCCACGAGAGGGGGCCCAGAGAGAGAGCCCCACGAGAGGGGGCCCAGAGAGAGAGAGAGCCCCACGAGAGGGGGCCCAGAGAGAGAGAGAGCCCCACGAGAGGGGGCCCAGAGAGAGAGAGAGCCCCACGAGAGGGAGCCCAGAGAGAGAGAGCCCCACGAGAGGGGGCCCAGAGAGAGAGAGAGAGCCCCACGAGAGGGGGCTCAGAGAGAGAGAGAGCCCCATGAGAGGGGGCCCAGAGAGAGAGAGCCCCACAAGAGGGGGCCCAGAGAGAGCCCCACGAGAGGGGGCCCAGAGAGAGAGAGAGAGACCCACGAGAGGGGGCCCAGAGAGAGAGAGAGAGAGCCCCACGAGAGGGGAGCCCAGAGAGAGAGAGAGAGCCCCACGAGAGGGGGCCCAGAGAGAGAGAGGCCCACGAGAGGGGGCCCAGAGAGAGAGCCCCACGAGAGGGGGCCCAGAGAGAGAGCCCCACGAGAGGGGGCCCAGAGAGAGAGCCCCACGAGAGGGGGCCCAGAGAGAGAGAGCCCCACGAGAGGGGGCCCAGAGAGAGAGAGAGCCCACGAGAGGGGGCCCAGAGAGAGAGAGAGCCCCACGAGAGGGGGCCCAGAGAGAGAAAGAGCCCCACGAGAGGGGGCCCAGAGAGAGAGCCCCACGAGAGGGGGCCCAGAGAGAGAGCCCCACGAGAGGGGGCCCAGAGAGAGAGAGAGAGAACCCCACGAGAGGGGGCCCAGAGAGAGAGAGAAAGAGCCCCACGAGAGGGGGCCCAGAGAGAGAGAGAGCCCCACGAGAGGGGCCCAGAGAGAGAGCCCCACGAGAAGGAGCCCAGAGAGAGAGCCCCATGAGAGGGGGCCCAGAGAGAGAGCCCCATGAGAGGGGGCCCAGAGAGAGAGAGCCCCACGAGAGGGGGCCCAGAGAGAGAGAGAGAGCCCCACGAGAGGGGGCCCAGAGAGAGAGGAGATAGCCCCACGAGAGGGGGCCCAGAGAGAGAGAGAGATATAGCCCCACGAGAGGGGGCCCAGAGAGAGAGAGAGATAGCCCCACGAGAGGGGGCCCAGAGAGAGAGAGCCCCACGAGAGGGAGAGAGAGAGCCCCACGAGAGGGAGCCCAGAGAGAGAGAGCCCCACGAGAGGGGGCCCAGAGAGAGAGAGAGATAGCCCCACGAGAGGGGGCCCAGAGAGAGAGAGAGATAGCCCCACGAGAGGGGGCCCAGAGAGAGAGAGAGAGCCCACGAGAGGGAGCCCAGAGAGAGAGAGAGCCCCACGAGAGGGGGCCCAGAGAGAGAGAGCCCCATGAGAGGGGGCCCAGAGAGGGAGAGCCCCACGAGAGGGGTCCCAGAGAGAAAGAGCCCCACGAGTGGGGGCCCAGAGAGAGAGAGATAGCCCCACGAGAGGGGGCCAAGAGAGAGAGAGAGAGATAGCCCCACGAGAGGGGGCCCAGAGAGAGAGAGAGAGAGCCCCACGAGAGGGGGCCCAGAGAGAGAGAGATAGCCCCACGAGAGGGGGCCCAGAGAGAGAGAGAGAGATAGCCCCACGAGAGGGGGTCCAGAGAGAGAGAGAGAGATAGCCCCACGAGAGGGGGCCCAGAGAGAGAGAGAGAGAGATAGCCCCACGAGAGGGGGCCCAGAGAGAGAGAGAGAGATAGCCCCACGAGAGGGGCCCAGAGAGAGAGAGAGATAGCCCCACGAGAGGGGGCCCAGAGAGAGAGAGAGAGAGAGCCCCACGAGAGGGGGCCCAGAGAGAGAGAGCCCCACGAGAGGGGGCCCAGAGAGAGAGAGAGAGCCCCACGAGAGGGGGCCCAGAGAGAGAGAGAGAGCCCCACGAGAGGGGGCCCAGAGAGAGAGAGATAGCCCCACGAGAGGGGGCCCAGAGAGAGAGAGCCCCACGAGAGGGGCCCAGAGAGAGAGAGAGAGAGATAGCCCCACGAGAGGGGGCCCAGAGGGAGAGAGAGGAGAGCCCCACGAGAGGGGGCCCAGAGTGAGAGAGAGCCCCACGAGAGGGGGCCCAGAGAGAGAGAGAGCCCCACGAGAGGGGGCCCAGAGAGAGAGAGAGAGAGAGCCCCACGAGAGGGGGCCCAGAGAGAGAGAGCCCCACGAGAGGGGGCCCAGAGAGAGAGAGCCCCACGAGAGGGGGCCCAGAGAGAGAGAGCCCCACGAGAGGGGGCCCAGAGAGAGAGAGCCCCACGAGAGGGGGCCCAGAGAGAGAGAGCCCCACGAGAGGGGGCCCAGAGAGAGAGAGAGCCCCACGAGAGGGGGCCCAGAGAGAGAGCCCCACGAGAGGGGGCCCAGAGAGAGAGAGAGCCCCACGAGAGGGGCCCAGAGAGAGAGAGAGCCCCACGAGAGGGGCCCAGAGAGAGAGAGAGCCCCACGAGAGGGGGCCCAGAGAGAGAGCCCCACGAGAGGGGGCCCAGAGAGAGAGAGAGAGCCCACGAGAGGGGGCCCAGAGAGAGAGAGAGCCCACGAGAGGGGGCCCAGAGAGAGAGAGAGCCCCACGAGAGGGGGCCCAGAGAGAGAGAGATAGCCCCACGAGAGGTGGCCCAGAGAGAGAGAGAGAGCCCCACGAGAGGTGGCCCAGAGAGAGAGAGAGCCCCACGAGAGGGGGCCCAGAGAGAGAGAGGCCCACGAGAGGGGGCCCAGAGAGAGAGAGCCCCACGAGAGGGGGCCCAGAGAGAGAGAGAGCCCCATGAGAGGGGGCCCAGAGAGAGAGAGAGATAGCCCCAAGGAAGGGGCCCAGAGAGAGAGAGCTCCACGAGAGGGGGCCCAGAGAGAGAGAGAGCCCCACGAGAGGGGGCCCAGAGAGAGAGAGAGAGCCGCACGAGAGGGGGCCCAGAGAGAGAGAGAGAGCCCCACGAGAGGGGGCCCAGAGAGAGAGAGCCCACGAGAGGGGGCCCAGAGAGAGAGAGAGAGAGCCCCACGAGAGGGGGCCCAGAGAGAGAGCCCCACGAGAGGGGGCCCAGAGAGAGAGAGCCCCACGAGAGGGGGCCCAGAGAGAGAGAGAGCCCCACGAGAGGGGGCCCAGAGAGAGAGATAGCCCACGAGAGGGGGCCCAGAGAGAGAGATAGCCCCACGAGAGGGGGCCCAGAGAGAGAGATAGCCCCACGAGAGGGGGCCCAGAGAGAGAGATAGCCCCACGAGAGGGGGCCCAGAGAGAGAGATAGCCCCACGAGAGGGGGCCCAGAAGAGATAGCCCCACGAGAGGGGGCCCAGAGAGAGAGATAGCCCCACGAGAGGGGGGCCCAGAGAGAGAGAGATAGCCCCACGAGAGGGGGCCCAGAAAGAGAGAGATAGCCCCACGAGAGGGGGCCCAGAGAGAGAGAGATAGCCCCACGAGAGGGGGCCCAGAGAGAGGAGATAGCCCCACAAGAGGGGGCCCAGAGAGAGAGATAGCCCCACGAGAGGGGGCCCAGAGAGAGATATCCCCACGAGAGGGGGCCCAGAGAGAGAGAGATAGCCCCACGAGAGGGGGCCCAGAGAGAGAGAGATAGCCCCACGAGAGGGGGCTAAGAGAGAGAGAGCTAGCCCCACGAGAGGGGGCCAGAGAAAGAGAGATAGCCCCACGAGAGGGGGCCCAGAGAGAGAGAGAGAGCCCCACGAGAGGGGGCCCAGAGAGAGAGCGTGAGAGCCCCACGAGAGGGGGCCCAGAGAGAGAGAGCCCCATGAGAGGGGGCCCAGAGAGAGAAAGAGAGATAGCCCCACAAGAGGGGGCCCAGAGAGAGAGAGAGATAGCCCCACGAGAGGGGGCCCAGAGAGAGAGAGAGAGAGAGAGAGAGAGATAGCCCCACGAGAGGGGGCCCAGAGAGAGAGAGAGAGAGAGAGAGAGAGATAGCCCCACGAGAGGGGGCCCAGAGAGAGAGAGCCCCACGAGAGGGGGCCCAGAGAGAGAGAGAGATAGCCCCACGAGAGGGGGCCCAGAGAGAGAGAGAGATAGCCCCACGAGAGGGGGCCCAGAGAGAGTGATAGCCCCACGAGAGGGGGCCAAGAGAGAGAGAGAGAGACCCACGAGAGGGAGCCCAGAGAGAGAGAGAGCCCGAGAGGGGGCCCAGAGAGAGAAAGAGCCCCACGAGAGGGGGCCCAGAGAGAGAGAGAGATAGCCCCACGAGAGGGGCCCAGAGAGAGATAGCCCCACGAGAGGGGCCAAGAGAGAGAGAGAGACCCACGAGAGGGAGCCCAGAGAGAGAGAGAGAGCCCCACGAGAGGGAGCCCAGAGAGAGAGAGAGCCCCCATGAGAGGGAGCCCAGAGAGAGAGAGAGCCCCACGAGAGGGGGCCCAGAGAGAGAGAGTCCCACGAGAGGAGGCCCAGAGAGAGAGAGAGACCCACAAGAGGGGGCCCAGAGAGAGCCCCACAAGAGGGGGCCCAGAGAGAGAGAGAGCCCCACGAGAGGGGGCCCAGAGAGAGAGAGCCCCACGAGAGGGGCCCAGAGAGAGCCCCACGAGAGGGGGGACAGAGAGAGAGCCCCACGAGAGGGGGCCCAGAGAGAGAGAGAGCCCCACGAGAGGGGGCCCAGAGAGAGAGAGAGAGCCCCACGAGAGGGGGCCCAGAGAGAGAGAGAGAGCCCCACGAGAGGGGCCCAGAGAGAGAGAGAGAGCCCCACGAGAGGGGGCCCAGAGAGAGAGAGCCCCACGAGAGGGGGCCCAGAGAGAGAGAGAGAGAGCCCCACGAGAGGGGGCCCAGAGAGAGAGAGAGATAGCCCCACGAGAGGGGGCCCAGAGAGAGAGAGAGAGATAGCCCCACGAGAGGGGGCCCAGAGAGAGAGAGAGATAGCCCCACGAGAGGGGGCCCAGAGAGAGAGAGAGAGATAGCCCCACGAGAGGGGGCCCAGAGAGAGAGAGATAGCCCCACGAGAGGGGGCCCAGAGAGAGAGCCCCACGAGAGGGGGCCCAGAGAGAGAGAGAGAGCCCCACGAGAGGGGGCCCAGAGAGAGAGAGAAAGCCCCACGAGAGGGGGCCCAGAGAGAGAGCCCCACGAGAGGGGGCCCAGAGAGAGCCCCACGAGAGGGGGCCCAGAGAGAGAGAGCCCCACGAGAGGGGGCCCAGATAGAGAGAGCCCCACGAGAGGGGGCCCAGAGAGAGAGAGCCCCACGAGAGGGGGCCCAGAGAGAGAGCCCCACGAGAGGAGGCCCAGAGAGAGAGAGAGCCCCACGAGAGGGGGCCCACAGAGAGAGAGAGAGAGAGAGAGAGAGAGAGAGAGAGAGCCCCACGAGAAGGGGCCGAGAGAGAGAGAGAGAGAGAGAGAGAGAAGACAGCCAGCCCCGAGAGGGGCGGCCTGGGGGATAGGGGAAGAGACAGCCAGCCCCGAGAGGGGCGGCCTGGGGGATAGGGGAAGAGACAGCCAGCCCCGAAAGGGGCGGCCTGGGGGATAGGGGAAGGGACAGCCAGCCCCGAGAGGGGCGGCCTGGGGGATAGGGGAAGGGACAGCCAGCCCCGAGAGGGGCGGCCTGGGGGATAGGGGAAGGGACAGCCAGCCCCGAGAGGGGCGGCCTGGGGGATAGGGGAAGGGACAGCCAGCCCCGAGAGGGGCGGCCTGGGGGATAGGGGAAGGGACAGCCAGCCCCGAGAGACAGCGGCCTGGGGGATAGGGGAAGGGACAGCCAGCCCCCGAGAGGGGCGGCCTGGGGGATAGGGGAAGGGACAGCCAGCCCCGAGAGGGGCGGCTTGGGGGATAGGGGAAGAGATAGCCAGCCCCGAGAGGGGCGGCCTGGGGGATAGGGGAAGAGACAGCCAGCCCCGAGAGGGGCGGCCTGGGGGATAGGGGGGAAGAGACAGCCAGCCCCGAGAGGGGCGGCCTGGGGGATAGGGGAAGAGACAGCCAGCCCCGAGAGGGGCGGCCTGGGGGATAGGGGAAGAGACAGCCAGCCCCGAGAGGGGCGGCCTGGGGGATAGGGGAAGAGACAGCCAGCCCAGAGAGGGGCGGCCTGGGGGATAGGGGAAGGGACAGCCAGCCCCGAGAGGGGCGGCCTGGGGGATAGGGGAAGGGACAGCCAGCCCGAGAGGGGCGGCCTGGGGGATAGGGGAAGGGACAGCCAGCCCCGAGAGGGGCGGCCTGGGGGAAAGGGGAAGAGACAGCCAGCCCCGAGAGGGGCGGCCTGGGGGATAGGGGAAGAGACAGCCAGCCCCGAGAGGGGCAGCTTGGGGGGATAGGGGAAGAGACAGCCAGCCCCGAGAGGGGCGGCTTGGGGGATAGGGGAAGAGACAGCCAGCCCCGAGAGGGGCGGCTTGGGGGATAGGGGAAGAGACAGCCAGCCCCGAGAGGGGCGGCTTAAGGGATAGGGGAAGAGACAGCCAGCCCCGAGAGGGGCGGCTTGGGGGATAGGGGAAGAGACGGGCGGCTTGGGGGATGGGGAAGAGACAGCCAGCCCCGAGAGGGGCGGCTTGGGGGAAGGGGAAGAGACAGCCAGCCCCGAGAGGGGCGGCTTGGGGGAAGGGAAGAGACAGCCAGCCCCGAGAGGGGCGGCTTGGGGGATAGGGGAAGAGACAGCCAGCCCCGAGAGGGGCGGCTTGGGGGATAGGGGGAAGAGACAGCCAGCCCCGAGAGGGGCGGCTTGGGGGATGGGGAAGAGACAGCCAGCCCCGAGAGGGGCGGCTTGGGGGATGGGGAAGAGACAGCCAGCCCCGAGAGGGGCGGCTTGGGGGAAGGGGAAGAGACAGCCAGCCCCGAGAGGGGCGGCTTGGGGGAAGGGGAAGAGACAGCCAGCCCCGAGAGGGGCGGCTTGGGGGATAGGGGAAGAGACAGCCAGCCCCGAGAGGGGCGGCTTGGGGGATAGGGGAAGAGACAGCCAGCCCCGAGAGGGGCGGCTTGGGGGATAGGGGAAGAGACAGCCAGCCCCGAGAGGGGCGGCTTGGGGGATAGGGGAAGAGACAGCCAGCCCGAGAGGGGCGGCTTGGGGGATAGGGGAAGAGACAGCCAGCCCCGAGAGGGGCGGCTTGGGGGATAGGGGAAGAGACAGCCAGCCCCGAGAGGGGCGGCTTGGGGGATGGGGAAGAGACAGCCAGCCCCGAGAGGGGCGGCTTGGGGGAAGGGGAAGAGACAGCCAGCCCCGAGAGGGGCGGCTTGGGGAAGGGGAAGAGACAGCCAGCCCCGAGAGGGGCGGCTTGGGGGAAGGGGAAGAGACAGCCAGCCCCGAGAGGGGCGGCTTGGGGGATAGGGGAAGAGACAGCCAGCCCCGAGAGGGGCGGCTTGGGGGATAGGGGAAGAGACAGCCAGCCCCGAGAGGGGCGGCCTGGGGGATAGGGGAAGAGACAGCCAGCCCCGAGAGGGGCGGCCTGGGGGATAGGGGAATGAGACAGCCAGCCCCGAGAGGGGCGGCCTGGGGGATAGGGGAAGAGACAGCCAGCCCCGAGAGGGGCGGCCTGGGGGATAGGGGAAGAGACAGCCAGCCCCGAGAGGGGCGGCCTGGGGGATAGGGGAAGAGACAGCCAGCCCCGAGAGGGGCGGCTTGGGGGATAGGGGAAGAGACAGCCAGCCCCGAGAGGGGCGGCTTGGGGGATAGGGGAAGAGACAGCCAGCCCCCGAGAGGGGCGGCTTGGGGGGATAGGGGAAGAGACAGCCAGCCCGAGAGGGGCGGCTTGGGGGATAGGGGAAGAGACAGCCAGCCCCGAGAGGGGCGGCTTGGGGGATAGGGGAAGAGACAGCCAGCCCCGAGAGGGGCGGCTTGGGGGATAGGGGAAGAGACAGCCAGCCCCGAGAGGGGCGGCTTGGGGGATAGGGGAAGAGACAGCCAGCCCCGAGAGGGGCGGCTTGGGGGATAGGGGAAGAGACAGCCAGCCCCGAGAGGGGCGGCTTGGGGGATAGGGGAAGAGACAGCCAGCCCCGAGAGGGGCGGCCTGGGGGATAGGGGAAGAGACAGCCAGCCCCGAGAGGGGCGGCCTGGGGGATAGGGGAAGAGACAGCCAGCCCCGAGAGGGGCGGCCTGGGGGATAGGGGAAGAGACAGCCAGCCCCGAGAGGGGCGGCCTGGGGGATAGGGGAAGAGACAGCCAGCCCCGAGAGGGGCGGCCTGGGGGATAGGGAAGAGACAGCCAGCCCCGAGAGGGGCGGCCTGGGGGATAGGGGAAGAGACAGCCAGCCCCGAGAGGGGCGGCTTGGGGGGATAGGGGAAGAGACAGCCAGCCCTGAGAGGGGCGGCCTGGGGGATAGGGGAAGAGACAGCCAGCCCAAGAGGGGCGGCCTGGGGGATAGGGGAAGAGACAGCCAGCCCCGAGAGGGGCGGCCTGGGGATAGGGGAAGAGACAGCCAGCCCCGAGAGGGGCGGCTTGGGGGATAGGGTTAGAGACAGCCAGCCCCGAGAGGGGCGGCCTGGGGGATAGGGTTAGAGACAGCCAGCCCCGAGAGGGGCGGCCTGGGGGATAGGGGAAGAGACAGCCAGCCCCGAGAGGGGCGGCCTGGGGGATAGGGGAAGAGACAGCCAGCCCCGAGAGGGGCGGCTTGGGGGATAGGGGAAGAGACAGCCAGCCCCGAGAGGGGTGGCCTGGGGGATAGGGGAAGAGACAGCCAGCCCCGAGAGGGGCGGCCTGGGGGATAGGGGAAGAGACAGCCAGCCCCGAGAGGGGCGGCCTGGGAGATAGGGGAAGAGACAGCCAGCCCCGAGAGGGGCGGCCTGGGGGATAGGGGAAGAGACAGCCAGCCCCGAGAGGGGCGGCCTGGGGGATAGGGGAAGAGACAGCCAGCCCCGAGAGGGGCGGCCTGGGGGATAGGGGAAGAGACAGCCAGCCCCGAGAGGGGCGGCCTGGGGGATAGGGGAAGAGACAGCCAGCCCCGAGAGGGGCGGCTTGGGGGAAGGGGAAGAGACAGCCAGCCCCGAGAGGGGCGGCTTGGGGGATAGGGGAAGAGACAGCCAGCCCCGAGAGGGGCGGCTTGGGGGATAGGGGAAGAGACAGCCAGCCCCGAGAGGGGCGGCCTGGGGGATAGGGGAAGAGACAGCCAGCCCCGAGAGGGGCGGCTTGGGGGAAGGGGAAGAGACAGCCAGCCCCGAGAGGGGCGGCCTGGGGGATAGGGGAAGAGACAGCCAGCCCCGAGAGGGGCGGCTTGGGGATAAGGGAAGAGACAGCCAGCCCCGAGAGGGGCGGCCTGGGGGATAGGGGAAGAGACAGCCAGCCCCGAGAGGGGCGGCCTGGGGGATAGGGGAAGAGGCAGCCAGCCCCGAGAGGGGCGGCTTGGGGGTAGGGGAAGAGACAGCCAGCCCCGAGAGGGGTGGCCTGGGGATAGGGGAAGAGACAGCCAGCCCCGAGAGGGGCGGCCTGGGGGATAGGGGAAGAGACAGCCAGCCCCGAGAGGGGCGGCCTGGGGGATAGGGGAAGAGACAGCCAGCCCCGAGAGGGGCGGCTTGGGGGATAGGGGAAGAGACAGCCAGCCCCGAGAGGGGCGGCCTGGGGGATAGGGGAAGAGACAGCCAGCCCCGAGAGGGGCGGCTTGGGGGATAGGGGAAGAGACAGCAAGCCCCGAGAGGGGCGGCTTGGGGGTGGGGAAGAGACAGCCAGCCCCGAGAGGGGCGGCTTGGGGGATGGGGGAAGAGACAGCCAGCCCCGAGAGGGGCGGCTTGGGGGAAGGGGAAGAGACAGCCAGCCCCGAGAGGGGCGGCCTGGGGGATAGGGGAAGAGACAGCCAGCCCCGAGAGGGGCGGCCTGGGGGATAGGGGAAGAGGCAGCCAGCCCCGAGAGGGGCGCCTGGGGGATAGGGGAAGAGACAGCCAGCCCCGAGAGGGGCGGCCTGGGGGATAGGGGAAGAGACAGCCAGCCCCGAGAGGGGCGGCCTGGGGGATAGGGGAAGAGACAGCCAGCCCCGAGAGGGGCGGCCTGGGGGATAGGGGAAGAGACAGCCAGCCCCGAGAGGGGTGGCTTGGGGGATAGGGGAAGAGACAGCCAGCCCCGAGAGGGGCGGCCTGGGGGATAGGGGAAGAGACAGCCAGCCCCGAGAGGGGCGGCTTGGGGGATAGGGGAAGAGACAGCAAGCCCCGAGAGGGGCGGCTTGGGGGGTGGGGAAGAGACAGCCAGCCCCGAGAGGGGCGGCTTGGGGGATGGGGAAGAGACAGCCAGCCCCGAGAGGGGCGGCTTGGGGGAAGGGGAAGAGACAGCCAGCCCCGAGAGGGCGGCCTGGGGGATAGGGGAAGAGACAGCCAGCCCCGAGAGGGGCGGCTTGGGGGATAGGGTAAGGTGACCAGATTTTCAAAATGAAATCCGGGGACATTTTTTTAAATTTATTTTTTATTGGCAAATGGTAAACGATTTGATAAGCATATTTTCCTCAAATGATATATGCAGTGTATGTGGTATGTGTTTATGGAATGATTGTATGATATATACATTATTTCTCACATTTTGTCCAGAGCACTGTGCACATTACAGGCCTCCTCTCATACCACCATCCAGAGAACTGTGTAGCCCCCCAGTCTGAACAACCCCCCCCCCAGTCTGCACAATCCCCCCCAGCCCAGTCTACAAAATCCCCCCCAATCAGCACAAACCCCCCCCAGTCAGCACAAACCCCCCAAGTGAGCACAACCCCCCCTCAGTCTACACAATCCCCCAGTTTGCCAGTCTGCACAATCCCTGTCCCCCAGTCAGCCCAACACCCCCCCCCCCAGTCTGCACAATCCCCCCCAGTCTGCATAATCCTCCCCCCAGTCTGCATAATCCTCCCCCCAGTCTGCATAATCCTCCCCCCAGTCTGCACAATCCTCCCCCCAGTCTGCAAAATTCCCCCCAGTCTGCACAGACCCCCCCAATCTGCACTATTCACCCTCAGTCTGCATAATCCCCCCAGTCTGCACAATCTACCCCCAGTCTGCACAACCCCCCCACCCAGTCTGCACAATCCCCCCCAGACTGCACAATCCCCCCCCCCAGTCTGCACAATCCCCCCCCCCAGTCAGCACAATCCCCCCCAGTCTGCACAATCCCCCCCCCCCAATCTGCAAAATCCCCCCCAGTCAGCACAATCCCCCTCCCCAGTCAGCACAATCCCCCTCCCCAGTCAGCACAATCCCCCTCCCCAGTCTGCACAATACCCGCCAGTCTGCACAACCCCCCAGTCTGCACAATCCACCCCCCCAATCTGCAAAATCCCCCCCAGTCAGCACAATCCCCCTCCCCAGTCAGCACAATCCCCCTCCCCAGTCTGCACAATCCCCCTCCCCAGTCAGCACAATCCCCTCCCCAGTCAGCACAATCCCCTCCCCAGTCTGCACAATACCCGCCAGTCTGCACAACCCCCAGTCTGCACAATCCCCCCCCCCAATCTGCACAATCCCCCCCCCCCCAATCTGCACAATTCCCCCCCCCCAGTCTGCACAATCCCCCCCCCCCCAGTCTGCACAATCTTCCCACCCAGTCTGCACAATCCATCCCCCCAGTCTGCACAATCCCCCCCCCAGTCTGCACAATCCCCCCCCCCAGTCTGCACAATCCCCCCCCC
This sequence comes from Lithobates septentrionalis, assembly GCA_037952835.1. NCBI lineage: Eukaryota > Metazoa > Chordata > Amphibia > Anura > Ranidae > Lithobates > Lithobates septentrionalis. The sequence continues at coordinate 70,576 of JBBDGP010004314.1, read as the reverse complement.
CCAGTCTGCACAATCCCCCCCCCATGTCTGCACAATCCACCCCCCCCAGTCTGCACAATCCACCCCCCCCCAGTCTGCACAATCCACCCCCCCAGTCTGCACAATCCACCCCCCCCCAGTCTGCACAATCCCCTCCCCAGTCTGCACAATCCCCCCCCCCCCAGTCTGCACAATCCCCCCCCCCAGTCTGCACAATCCCCCCCCCCCAGTCTGCACAATTCCCCCCCCCCAGTCTGCACAATCCCCCCCCCCCAGTCTGCACAATTCCCCCCCCCAGTCTGCACAATTCCCCCCCCCAGTCTGCACAATTCCCCCCCCCCCAGTCTGCACAATCCCCCCCCCCCAGTCTGCACAATCCCCCACCCCCAGTCTGCACAATCCCCCCCCCCCAGTCTGCACAATCCCCCCCCCCAGTCTGCACAATCCCCCCCCCCAGTCTGCACAATTCCCCCCCCCAGTCTGCACAATTCCCCCCCCCCAGTCTGCACAATCCACCCCCCCAGTCTGCACAATCCACCCCCCCAGTCTGCACAATCCCCCTCAGACTGCACAATCCCCCCCAGTCTGCACAATCCACCCCCCCAGTCTGCACAATCCCCCTCAGACTGCACAATCCCCCCCAGTCTGCATAATCCCCTCCCCAGTCTGCACAATCCCCCCCCCCAGTCTGCACAAATCCCCCCCCAGTCTGCACAATCCCCCCCCCCCAGTCTGCAAAATCCCCCCCCCCCAGTCTGCAAAATCCCCCTCCAGTCAGCACAACCCCCCCCAGTCTGCACAATCTACCCCCAGTCTGCACAAACCCCCCCTATCTGCACACACCCCGCCCCCATTCTGCACAATCTTCCCCCCAAGTCTGCACAATCCCCCCCAGTCTGCACAAGGGGGAGAACGGAATGAGAAGGGGGAGAAGCAAAGAGGTCTGGTGAGAGAGGAGAGCTGTTCATGGAGCGGATGGCTCACTCACCAATTATGCCTCCCCTCTCAGGCTCGTTTTCACAAGTAGGCTGAGCACAGTGCATGCAGGAGGCTGGAGTGTGGGCGGGGTTGGGCGGACACCAATTCAAGGCGGATTGTCTGATTGGACAGGCGGCGGAGTGAGGGAGGAGCCAGATACTGCTGATGGGACGGGCAGCAACAGGTGCTACAGCCTGACTCCCGGAGCTAAAATGCGGAAGCGCCTGAGACTAAGCAGCCGAAAATAGTGCCATGGCTGCTGCCGCGCCAATCCGGGGACAAAACCGGGGACATATTCAGTCCGGGGAGAGCGTCCCCAATCCGGGGACTGTCCCGGAAAACGGGGACGTCTGGTCAGCCTAGGATAGGGGAAGAGACAGCCAGCCCCGAGAGGGGCGGCCTGGGGGATAGGGGAAGAGACAGCCAGCCCCGAGAGGGGCGGCCTGGGGGATAGGGGAAGAGACAGCCAGCCCCGAGAGGGGCGGCCTGGGGGATAGGGGAAGAGACAGCCAGCCCCGAGAGGGGCGGCCTGGGGGATAGGGGAAGAGACAGCCAGCCCCGAGAGGGGCGGCTTGGAGGATAGGGGAAGAGACAGCCAGCCCCGAGAGGGTGGCCTGGGGGATAGGGGAAGAGACAGCCAGCCCCGAGAGGGGCGGCCTGGGGGATAGGGGAAGAGACAGCCAGCCCCGAGAGGGGCGGCTTGGGGGGATAGGGGAAGAGACAGCCAGCCCCGAGAGGGGCGGCTGGGGGATAGGGGAAGAGACAGCCAGCCCCGAGAGGGGCGGCCTGGGGGATAGGGGAAGAGACAGCCAGCCCCGAGAGGGGCGGCTTGGGGGAAGGGGAAGAGACAGCCAGCCCCGAGAGGGGCGGCTGGGGGATAGGGGAAGAGACAGCCAGCCCCGAGAGGGGCGGCTTGGGGGATAGGGGAAGAGACAGCCAGCCCCGAGAGGGGCGGCTTGGGGGATAGGGGAAGAGACGGGCGGCTTGGGGGATAGGGGAAGAGACAGCCAGCCCCGAGAGGGGCGGCTTGGGGGATAGGGGAAGAGACAGCCAGCCCCGAGAGGGGCGGCTTGGGGGATAGGGGAAGAGACAGCCAGCCCCGAGAGGGGCGGCCTGGGGGATAGGGAAGAGACAGCCAGCCCCGAGAGGGGCGGCCTGGGGGATAGGGGAAGAGACAGCCAGCCCCGAGAGGGGCGGCCTGGGGGATAGGGGAAGAGACAGCCAGCCCCGAGAGGGGCGGCTTGGGGGATAGGGTAAGGTGACCAGATTTTCAAAATGAAATCCGGGGACATTTTTTTAAATTTATTTTTTATTGGCAAATGGTAAACGATTTGATAAGCATATTTTCCTCAAATGATATATGCAGTGTATGTGGTATGTGTTTATGGAATGATTGTATGATATATACATTATTTCTCACATTTTGTCCAGAGCACTGTGCACATTACAGGCCTCCTCTCATACCACCATCCAGAGAACTGTGTAGCCCCCCAGTCTGAACAACCCCCCCCCCAGTCTGCACAATCCCCCCAGCCCAGTCTACAAAATCCCCCCCAATCAGCACAAACCCCCCCCAGTCAGCACAAACCCCCCCAAGTGAGCACAACCCCCCTCAGTCTGCACAATCCCCCAGTTTGCCAGTCTGCACAATCCCTGTCCCCCAGTCAGCCCAACACCCCCCCCCCCAGTCTGCACAATCCCCCCCAGTCTGCATAATCCTCCCCCCAGTCTGCATAATCCTCCCCCCAGTCTGCATAATCCTCCCCCCAGTCTGCACAATCCTTCCCCCAGTCTGCAAAATTCCCCCCAGTCTGCACAGACCCCCCCAATCTGCACTATTCACCCTCAGTCTGCATAATCCCCCCAGTCTGCACAATCTACCCCCAGTCTGCACAACCCCCCCACCCAGTCTGCACAATCCCCCCCAGACTGCACAATCCCCCCCCCAGTCTGCACAATCCCCCCCCCCAGTCAGCACAATCCCCCCCAGTCTGCACAATCCCCCCCCCAGTCTGCACAATCCACCCCCCCAATCTGCAAAATCCCCCCCAGTCAGCACAATCCCCCTCCCCAGTCAGCACAATCCCCCTCCCCAGTCTGCACAATCCCCCTCCCCAGTCTGCACAATCCCCCTCCCCAGTCTGCACAATCCCCCTCCCCAGTCAGCACAATCCCCCTCCCCAGTCAGCACAATCCCCCTCCCCCAGTCTGCACAATACCCGCCAGTCTGCACAACCCCCCAGTCTGCACAATCCACCCCCCCAATCTGCAAAATCCCCCCCAGTCAGCACAATCCCCCTCCCCAGTCAGCACAATCCCCCTCCCCAGTCTGCACAATCCCCCTCCCCAGTCAGCACAATCCCCCTCCCCAGTCAGCACAATCCCCCTCCCCAGTCTGCACAATACCCGCCAGTCTGCACAACCCCCCAGTCTGCACAATCCCCCCCCCAATCTGCACAATTCCCCCCCCCCCCCCAATCTGCACAATTCCCCCCCCCAGTCTGCACAATCCCCCCCCCCCAGTCTGCACAATCTTCCCACCCAGTCTGCACAATCCATCCCCCCAGTCTGCACAATCCCCCCCCCAGTCTGCACAATCCCCCCCCCCAGTCTGCACAATCCCCCCCCCCCATGTCTGCACAATCCACCCCCCCCAGTCTGCACAATCCACCCCCCCCCCAGTCTGCACAATCCCCTCCCCAGTCTGCACAATCCCCCCCCCCCCCAGTCTGCACAATCCCCCCCCCCCCAGTCTGCACAATCCCCCCCCCCCAGTCTGCACAATCCCCCCCCCCCCAGTCTGCACAATTCCCCCCCCCCCAGTCTGCACAATCCCCCCCCCCCCAGTCTGCACAATTCCCCCCCCCCAGTCTGCACAATTCCCCCCCCCCCAGTCTGCACAATTCCCCCCCAGTCTGCACAATCCCCCCCCCCAGTCTGCACAATTCCCCCCCCCCAGTCTGCACAATCCCCCCCCCCAGTCTGCACAATTCCCCCCCCCAGTCTGCACAATTCCCCCCCCCCCAGTCTGCACAATCCACCCCCCCAGTCTGCACAATCCACCCCCCGAGTCTGCACAATCCCCCTCAGACTGCACAATCCCCCCAGTCTGCACAATCCACCCCCCCAGTCTGCACAATCCCCCTCAGACTGCACAATCCCCCCCAGTCTGCATAATCCCCTCCCCAGTCTGCACAATCCCCCCCCCAGTCTGCACAAATCCCCCCCCAGTCTGCACAATCCCCCCCCCCCAGTCTGCAAAATCCCCCCCCCCCAGTCTGCAAAATCCCCCTCCAGTCAGCACAACCCCCCCCAGTCTGCACAATCTACCCCCAGTCTGCACAAACCCCCCCTATCTGCACACACCCCCCCCCCATTCTGCACAATCTTCCCCCCAAGTCTGCACAATCCCCCCCAGTCTGCACAAGGGGGAGAACGGAATGAGAAGGGGGAGAAGCAAAGAGGTCTGGTGAGAGAGGAGAGCTGTTCATGGAGCGGATGGCTCACTCACCAATTATGCCTCCCCTCTCAGGCTCGTTTTCACAAGTAGGCTGAGCACAGTGCATGCAGGAGGCTGGAGTGTGGGCGGGGTTGGGCGGACACCAATTCAAGGCGGATTGTCTGATTGGACAGGCGGCGGAGTGAGGGAGGAGCCAGATACTGCTGATGGGACGGGCAGCAACAGGTGCTACAGCCTGACTCCCGGAGCTAAAATGCGGAAGCGCCTGAGACTAAGCAGCCGAAAATAGTGCCATGGCTGCTGCCGCGCCAATCCGGGGACAAAACCGGGGACATATTCAGTCCGGGGAGAGCGTCCCCAATCCGGGGACTGTCCCCGGAAAACGGGGACGTCTGGTCAGCCTAGGATAGGGGAAGAGACAGCCAGCCCCGAGAGGGGCGGCCTGGGGGATAGGGGAAGAGACAGCCAGCCCCGAGAGGGGCGGCTTGGGGGATAGGGAAGAGACAGCCAGCCCCGAGAGGGGCGGCCTGGGGGATAGGGGAAGAGACAGCCAGGCCCCGAGAGGGGCGGCCTGGGGGATAGGGGAAGAGACAGCCAGCCCCGAGAGGGGCGGCTTGGAGGATAGGGAGAAGACAGCCAGCCCCGAGAGGGGTGGCCTGGGGGATAGGGGAAGAGACAGCCAGCCCCGAGAGGGGCGGCTTGGGGGATGGGGAAGAGACAGCCAGCCCGAGAGGGGCGGCCTGGGGGATAGGGGAAGAGACAGCCAGCCCCGAGAGGGCGGCCTGGGGGATAGGGGAAGAGACAGCCAGCCCCGAGAGGGGCGGCCTGGGGATAGGGGAAGAGACAGCCAGCCCCGAGAGGGGCGGCCTGGGGATAGGGGAAGAGACAGCCGGCCCCGAGAGGGGCGGCCTGGGGGATAGGGGAAGAGACAGCCGGCCCCGAGAGGGGCGGCTTGGGGGTTAGGGGAAGAGACAGCCGGCCCCGAGAGGGGCGGCTGGGGGATAGGGGAAGAGACAGCCGGCCCCGAGAGGGGCGGCTTGGGGGATAGGGGAAGAGACAGCCAGCCCCCGAGAGGGGCGGCCTGGGGGATAGGGGAAGAGACAGCCAGCCCCGAGAGGGGCGGCCTGGGGGATAGGGGAAGAGACAGCCAGCCCCGAGAGGGGCGGCCTGGGGGATAGGGGAAGAGACAGCCAGCCCCGAGAGGGGCGGCCTGGGGGATAGGGGAAGAGACAGCCAGCCCCGAGAGGGGCGGCCTGGGGGATAGGGGAAGAGACAGCCAGCCCCGAGAGGGGCGGCTTGGGGGATAGGGGAAGAGACAGCCAGCCCCGAGAGGGGCGGCTTAGGGATAGGGGAAGAGACAGCCAGCCCCGAGAGGGGCGGCTTAAGGGATAGGGGAAGAGACAGCCAGCCCCGAGAGGGGCGGCCTGGGGGATAGGGGAAGAGACAGCCAGCCCCGAGAGGGGCGGCCTGGGGGATAGGGGAAGAGACAGCCAGCCCCGAGAGGGGCGGCTTGGGGGATAGGGGAAGAGACAGCCAGCCCCGAGAGGGGCGGCTTAGGGGATAGGGGAAGAGACAGCCAGCCCGAGAGGGGCGGCTTAAGGGATAGGGGAAGAGACAGCCAGCCCCGAGAGGGGCGGCTTGGGGGATAGGGGAAGAGACAGCCAGCCCCGAGAGGGGCGGCTTGGGGGATAGGGGAAGAGACAGCCAGCCCCGAGAGGGGCGGCTGGGGGATAGGGGAAGAGACGGGCGGCTTGGGGGATAAGGGAAGAGACAGCCAGCCCCGAGAGGGGCGGCTTGGGGGATAGGGGAAGAGACAGCCAGCCCCAAGAGGGGCGGCTTGGGGGATAGGGGAAGAGACAGCCAGCCCCGAGAGGGGCGGCTTGGGGGATAGGGGAAGAGACAGCCAGCCCCGAGAGGGGCGGCTTGGGGGATAGGGGAAGAGACAGCCAGCCCCGAGAGGGCGGCTTAAGGGATAGGGGAAGAGACAGCCAGCCCCGAGAGGGGCGGCTTTGGGGATAGGGGAAGAGACGGGCGGCTTGGGGGATAGGGGAAGAGACAGCCAGCCCCGAGAGGGGCGGCTTGGGGATAGGGGAAGAGACAGCCAGCCCAAGAGGGGCGGCTTGGGGGATAGGGGAAGAGACAGCCAGCCCCGAGAGGGGCGGCTTGGGGGATAGGGGAAGAGACAGCCAGCCCCGAGAGGGGCGGCTTGGGGATAGGGGAAGAGACAGCCAGCCCCGAGAGGGGCGGCTTAAGGGATAGGGGAAGAGACAGCCAGCCCCGAGAGGGGCGGCTTGGGGGATAGGGGAAGAGACAGCCAGCCCCGAGAGGGGCGGCTTGGGGGGATAGGGGAAGAGACAGCCAGCCCGAGAGGGGCGGCTTGGGGGATAGGGGAAGAGACAGCCAGCCCCGAGAGGGGCGGCTTGGGGGATAGGGGAAGAGACAGCCAGCCCCGAGAGGGGCGGCTTGGAGGATGGGGAAGAGACAGCCAGCCCGAGAGGGGCGGCTTGGGGGATGGGGAAGAGACAGCCAGCCCCGAGAGGGGCGGCTTGGGGGAAGGGGAAGAGACAGCCAGCCCCGAGAGGGGCGGCTGGGGGAAGGGGAAGACAGCCAGCCCCGAGAGGGCGGCATGAGATAGCCATGATGGAGGGATATGATGGAGATATGATAGAGCCATGGTAGAGGCATGATAAAGATATAATAGGGCCATGGTAGAACCATGGTAAAGCCATGGTAGAGATATGATAGCGCTATGATAAGGCCATGATAGGGCCATGGTAGAGGCATGATAGGGATATGATAGAGCTATGAAAAGGCCATGATAGGGCCATAATAGGGATGTGATAGGGCCATGATAGGGATATGATAGGGCACCTGCTTACTGAGCTGTCTGTGTGATTATTGTAATGCTGATGATCATAAGACGGTGAGATGCTGCTACTTTACACTTCATTTGGGGGGAGCAGTAAAGATGTGCAGCAGAGCTGAATTTTTACTGCCCCCCAAACAAATCAACTTTAACCTCCTCCCGTAATCCTTGCGGCTAAGAAGCCACTGGATTATTTTTCCAGGCAGCGGAAGGGGGTCCCCCAACCACCACCTTTAAGATGGGACCAGTAGCATCCAGTTCCTGAGACACAGTGAGAGGGGTGGATGTCGTTTCTCCCACTGTGTGACGTTACAAACCAGGAGTGGCGAGAATTGTATCACTTCCGGTTTTGTTATGTAAACAATCCATTACCGGCCTGAACAAGCATCTGATCAGACTGATCTTGGTTTGATCAGGTGCTTTGGGAGGCCAGAGGACAGATAAGAGGGTCTAAAAGACCCCAGATCTCTCCATAAAGAGGACCTGTCATGGCCTATACTATCAAAGAAAGAACAAAGAAAAAAAAATGTAAAAGATACAGTGTAAGATTTAAAAAAAAATAAATAAAAATAATAATAATAAAATACAATTTAAACTGCCCCCACTCCTTTGTGCAATTGCAAACACACACATATATGTAAATGGCAACAAACCTGCATTTTGTTTTGAGCCAAGGTCAGGGGTGGGGTCAAGGGGTGTGGTTGAAAGAGGCCCCATCGGGTAGGCTGTGCGGAGGCCCCACGATTTCTAACAGCGGCCCTGGTGACTTGGCTCGGGTGCCCCCATAGCAAGCTGCTTGCTGTGTGGGAACTCAACAGGAGGGAGGGGCCAGGAGCACCGATGAGGGACCCGAGAAGAGGAGGATCCGGGCTGCTCTGTGCAAAACCAACTGCATAGAGGAGGTAAGTAAGCATGTCCTCCAGCCAATGCATGTCCTCCGACACCTGCTGATTAGCGAGGAGAGACACAGAACAGAGCTCTGCCTATGTAAACAAGGCAGAGCTCTGTCCTGTCAGTGGGGGATGTGCGGGATTTCGGTTCCCTGCAAAGCAGGGACCGATTGTATGAATGAGTGCTAAGGCTGCTTTCACACTGATGCGCTACAGTTTACCTGCACCGTGGGTTCAGCGCAGTGCGCCTGTGGCTTTTCTGTGGGTTAGCTGCACTTTGCCATAGAATTCTATTATATCCTGCAGGTGTGATGCACTTTCTGAAAGCACACCAAACCCCCAGGTAATAACAGAAGTCTATGGCTCAGTACGGGTACATTGCACCGCACCTGCACATCAGTGTGAAAGCAGCCCAGTTTAGCGAGTGCAGAGTGCAGATATCCCATTGCTGTTTGATTTTTTTTTTATTAAAAACTGACCTCAATCTTCACTTCTTCCTCAGGATTCCTGCAGGTATCGTTGGCGGTTGCTGTCCCCCAGGCGGGTATGGCTGGCGGCTGCTGCTGGCTGTCCCCCTGGATGAATACAGATGGTCAGTTTTGCTGGTACTTCTGGTGGGTTTTGCTGGTACTACTGGTGGGTACTGTTAGCAGTTACTGCTAGCAGGTATTGCTGCTGGGTACTCCTGGTGGGTATCGCTGGCGGCTGGTGTCCCAGGCAGAGTACATTTGGTATCACTCCGCCTGTGACAGGAGCCGGCACTATACAGGACTCATTGGCTCTGCTCTCTACTGCAGCCACATGCTTACTCTAGCGACGGCTCCATTCACACGATTCTGGTGGATGGCGGGTCGGAGAACCCGTGATCTGGGCTTGCTGACCGGCCACCCCAGAGCAGGAGGTGGCGGGTCACATCAGAGGGCGGCGTGGGCCAGCAATTGGGCATATAATATTAACAGTGATCACTGTATTGGTGTCACTGGTTCCCACAATGTGTCAGTCAGTGTCAGATTGTCCGCCGCAATATTGCAGTCCCGCTAGAAGTCGCTGATTGCCGCCATTACTAGTATGAATAAACAAATATAAAATCCAGTATATATCGCATAGTTTGTAGATGTGATAACGTTTCTATAAACCAATCAATTTACACTTAGGCCCCTTTCACAATGGGGAGGTTTGCAGGCGCTATTGCGCTAAAAAAAGCGCCTGCAAACCGACCCAGAAAACAGGCGCTGCTGTCTCTCCAGTGTGAAAGCCCAGAGGGAGCGGTGCGCTAGCAGGCCGGGAAAAAAAGTCCTGCTAGCTGCATCTTCGGAGCGGTGGAGGAGCGTTGTATACACCGCTTCTTCCCATTGAAATCAATGGGACAGCGCGGCTATTCCGCCAGCAAAGCGCCTCTGCCTTTCTCGGCCACTAGCGGGGGGTAAAATCGCCCCACTAGCAGCCGAATACCCATGGTAAAGCGCCGCTAACAATAGCGGCGCTTTACTGCCGACGCCCCTGTGTGAAAAAGCCTTATTGGGATATTTTTACCAAAAACATTTTGCTTAAATTGATGAAGAAATTCGATTTTTAAAAAAAACAAAAACAATTATTGGAAATGTTTTATAACGGGAAGTAAAAAGATATAATTTTGTTTTTCAAAACTGTAGTTTTTTTTCCTGTTTATGGCGCAAAAAATGTAAAAAAGCAGCGAGGTGATGAAATCCCACCAATAAAAAGCGCTATTTGTGGGATAAAATGATAGAAATGAGATTTGTGTACGGCGTCACATGACCGCGCCATTGTCAGGGAAAGTCACATGTGCGCTTCAAGAGGCGATTCTGCCGCCACTCATTATGACACCAAAGGGGGAACTTTGTCCCCGGAGGAGCCCAGAGCGCCCCCTGATGGGGGATCTATCAGACATTTTAGGGTGGGTTTAGCTGGGGCCCTCCTGATTCCATTCTGTATGATCAGAGGAGAGCAATACCCCCCCTGGGTAAACCTTTGGGACAGTCAGAGATTACATACATGACACAAGGGACGATCATAGATTATATATATGACACACTGGACAGTCAGATTACATACATGACACACGGGATGGTCAGAGATTACATACATGACACACGGGATACATGAGGAGGAGATGGCACCCCATTGGCAGGGCCGCTGTTAGAAATCAGGGGGCCCCCTACAACTTACCTGACAGGCCCCCCCCCCCCCCCCCCCCCGGAAATGAAAAGAAAACTAGCCGTGTATAGGAGACATTGGGCCACATTGACATTTGAGGTCACCTGAATGTGTGACAAAGTGCACAGATAACGGGCAATCTGCAGCGCATTTCAGAAATGTACTTCACATGCGCAAAGAACTTGAGGTGCCCAATAATTGTTAATGGCGCCCCAAATGCAATGATCAGACGTGTGTTCTGTCTTGTGGAAAAGCTGCATGCCTTAAAAGTTTCTAAAGCCTCTATGATGTGTTTATCACATATATGGCGGCCTATTCAAGTGAACGGGTTCCCCTATGTGCGAAATACAAGAATATGTGATGAGGAATGTTTAATATGTGAAGTATACAGGGATCTGAGGGATGTATATAGAAATGTGATGAGGAATGTTTGTTATGTGAAGTATACAGGGACCTGAGGGATGGGATATAGAAATGTGATGAGGAATGTTTGTTATGTGAAGTATACAGAGACCTGAGGGATGGTATATAGAAATGTGATGAGGAATGTTTGTTGTGTGAAGTATACAGGGACCTGAGGGATGGGATATAGAAATGTGATGAGGAATGTTTGTTATGTGAAGTATACAGGGATCTTAGGGATGGGATATAGAAATGTGATGAGGAATGTTTGTTATGTGAAGTATACAGGGATCTTAGGGATGGTATATAGAAATGTGAAGAGGAATGTTTGTTATGTGAAGTATACAGGGATCTTAGGGATGGTATATAGAAATGTGATGAGGAATGTTTGTTATGTGAAGTATATAGGGACCTGAGGGATGGGATATAGAAATGTGATGAGGAATGTTTGTTATGTGAAGTATACAGGGATCTTAGGGATGGTATATAGAAATGTGATGAGGAATGTTTGTTATGTGAAGTATATAGGGACCTGAGGGATGGGATATAGAAATGTGATGAGGAATGTTTGTTATGTGAAGTATACAGGGATCTTAGGGATGGTATATAGAAATGTGATGAGGAATGTTTGTTATGTGAAGTATATAGGGACCTGAGGGATGGGATATAGAAATGTGATGAGGAATGTTTGTTATGTGAAGTATACAGGGATCTTAGGGATGGTATATAGAAATGTGATGAGGAATGTTTGTTGTGTGAAGTATACAGGGACCTGAGGGATGTATATAGAAATGTGATGAGGAATGTTTGTTATGTGAAGTATACAGGGACCTGAGGGATGGGATATAGAAATGTGATGAGGAATGTTTGTTATGTGAAGTATACAGAGACCTGAGGGATGGTATATAGAAATGTGATGAGGAATGTTTGTTGTGTGAAGTATACAGGGACCTGAGGGATGGGATATAGAAATGTGATGAGGAATGTTTGTTATGTGAAGTATACAGGGATCTTAGGGATGGGATATAGAAATGTGATGAGGAATGTTTGTTATGTGAAGTATACAGGGATCTTAGGGATGGTATATAGAAATGTGATGAGGAATGTTTGTTATGTGAAGTATACAGGGATCTTAGGGATGGTATATAGAAATGTGATGAGGAATGTTTGTTATGTGAAGTATATAGGGACCTGAGGGATGGGATATAGAAATGTGATGAGGAATGTTTGTTATGTGAAGTATATAGGGACCTGAGGGATGGGATATAGAAATGTGATGAGGAATGTTTGTTATGTGAAGTATACAGGGATCTTAGGGATGTGATATAGAAATGTGATGAGGAATGTTTGTTATGTGAAGTATACAGGGACCTGAGGGATGGGATATAGAAATGTGATGAGGAATGTTTGTTGTGTGAAGTATACAGGGACCTGAGGGATGTATATAGAAATGTGATGAGGAATGTTTGTTGTGTGAAGTATACAGGGATCTTAGGGATGTATATAGAAATGTGATGAGGAATGTTTGTTGTGTGAAGTATACAGGGATCTTAGGGATGTATATAGAAATGTGATGAGGAATGTTTGTTGTGTGAAGTATACAGGGACCTGAGGGATGGGATATAGAAATGTGATGAGGAATGTTTGTTGTGTGAAGTATACAGGGACCTGAGGGATGGGATATAGAAATGTGATGAGGAATGTTTGTTATGTGAAGTATACAGGGACCTGAGGGATGGGATATAGAAATGTGATGAGGAATGTTTGTTATGTGAAGTATACAGGGGCCTGAGGGATGGGATATAGAAATGTGATGAGGAATGTTTGTTGTGTGAAGTATACAGGGATCTTAGGGATGGGATACAGAAATGTGACGAGGAATGTTTGTTATAAATAAGACATTTCCACACTCAACTTACCGACCAGCCTGTGACCAACCAAACTGTCCTGTTGAGCAGTATGTGTCAAAGACAGGGGTTTAGTTGCACACATTTACAAATGCATGCGTAAGCCACAGAGCCACGGCAAGGCACCCCATTTTCTGTGGAACCTTAGAGGCATTGCCACCATTGGTGGTAGATGAGTGTATGTAGGTGGGAGCAGGGGGTACGCTGGGCATGGGGGAGTGAGGGCAGAAACTTGGGGGGAAGTTCCACTGGCCACACTCACCCCATACCCAGGGTGGTAGCGTCCCCTCTTGGTGGTAGATGAGGGGGTGTGGGCAAGGAGTACATATGGTTAAAGGAAGATGAGGTGTATATTCACTATAGATAGGTAAGGGGTGGAGTATGGCTTATAGAAGCCTCATATATATATATATTTTTTTTGGGTGTTAAGAGTGATATGGACATGGCTCATTGAAGCCTCTTAATTTTTTTTTTCTCTTGGTTTGGTCAAATTGGGAGCATATTTAATATAAGGTATTTGGAGGAGGGAGGAGGGGTGGAGGGAGGGGGGAGAAGGGAAAGTTTTTTTTTTTTTACCCAAGGTGGTAGCTTCCCCTCTTGGTGGTAGATGAGTGGGTGTAGGTGGGGGCAGGGGGTATTACCAGTATGCTGAGCATGGGGAAGTGAGGGTAGGTGAAACTTGGGGGGAAGTTCCACTGGCCACACTAACCCCCTACCCAGGGTGGTAGCGTCCCCTCTTGGTGGTAGATGGGTGGGTGGGGGCAGGGGGTATTACCAGTATGCTGGGCATGGGGGAGTGAGGGCAGATGAAACTTGGGGGGAAGTTCCACTGGCCACACTCACCCCATGCCCGGGTGGTAGCGTCCCCTCTTGGTGGTAAAAGAGTGGGTGTATTGGGTTGTGAGGCAGTTGATCCAGAGGAAGGCGAAAAACCCCAGCAAAGCATGATCTAATGTGCTCCAGCTGGGGAAAAAATTCCTTCCTGATCCCCCGAGAGGCAATCGAATATTTCCTGGATCGGCCCTGTGTGTGGGGGAGGGCGGGCAATTGGAGCCCCACCCTCGGTGGTAGGTGAGTGGAGATGTGGGTGTCAGTGTGTGGAGAGCGGGGGGAGGAGGGACCATCCCCCACACAGAGCTCTGGAGGGAGGAGCCATTGTCCGGACTACAGCCGTGTCACGGCGTGTCTGTGTGATCTGCTTCCTCTGCTCAGGCTCTAAAGGAACTACAAGTCCCAGTAATCTCTGTCCACATGAGGAACTACAATTCCCAGCATGCACTGTGTAAGTGATGGGGGTTCCGCTCCCAGCCTGGAATAAGATGCTGTGGGACTACATATCCCAGCATGATTTTCTCTATGGAGATATTACAGGTCCAGTGATCTCTACATACCCCAGTCTGCTCCCCGGCCCCTCCCCCTCCTCAGGGGGAATTGCACCTCCCCAGTCCCGATCAGCCCTCCCCCATCCTGGGGGGAGGGGACCCACCACCTGTGGTGGGAGAGGATGGTGGGGTGCAATTACCCCTGAGGAGGGGGAGGGAAGCAGGCTTGGGTATGTAGAGATTGCTGGGACTTGTAGTACATCTATAGAGGAAATCATGCTGGGATATGTAGTCCTGTAACATCCTATTCCAGGCTGGGAGCTGAACCCCCATTACTTACACAGTACATGCTGGGAGTTGTAGTTCCTCATGTGGACAGAGATTGCTGGGAGTTGTAGTTCTTCAGAGGTTGAGCAGAGGAGGCAGGTTCCCCGGATACACAGACACGCTGTGACCTGGCTGTAGTCCGCACAATGGCTCCTCCCTCCGGAGCTCCGTGGTGCAGATGTTTCCTCTTCTCCGCTCTCCTCACACTGACGCGCTCCCTTCCCCCGCTCGGCTATTTATCTGATCAAGCCGTGACGTCACAAGTGTAACGGCTGCAGCCTCCAGCTCCTGATTGGCTACTCATCCTCTGGTCACGCCCGTCCCATGCGCTGATCACGCCCACTCCCACCTGAGCCGTTAGGTCGCTCTCTGCAGCAGTCACCTGTTGCAAGTAACGGTCAGAACGAGGCCACGTGACTTGACAGGAGGAGACGCATGAAATCCTCCCTGAAGGTAAACAAGCGAAGGTGATGATTTCCATGGAAACCATTAGCCCCGTAAATGCCAGACACTGGAGTCCCCGCCCCCTGCTGGTTCCCAGCCTATCTCCTGCAGGCTGCTGCTTGAGTGGGATGGGGGGGTGTGGCCTGGAAGAGGGAGGAGTTCCTGGAGGTGCATTACTTTCCAGGCCTGAAACTCAGTGTTGTCTTTGGTCAGGGTGAGTAGGAAGCTTTGTTCAGCTCCTCCCCCCTGAGTCCTGACCTCTGACCCCCCTCCCTCCAGATCATACTGTCACTGAACTCCAGGCTTTGGATGGAGTAGTACTTCTGCTGGAGGGGGGAGGGGAACAAAGTCACAAAACTTTAGGATTTTGCAGAGAGGTGAATATGAAGCCAGCCTAGAAGTGCAGAGAGTTGTCACTGCAGTGCTGAGCAAGAAGCCAGAGAAGACATCTCTATGTCTCTCCATGTGCCAGGAATCTCTGCCCAGCCATTTCTATATCCCATCCCTAAGATCCCTGTATACTTCATTCTATATCCCATCCCTAAGATCCCTGTATACTTCATTCTATATACCATCCCTAAGATCCCTGTATACTTCATTCTATATACCATCCCTAAGATCCCTGTATACTTCATTCTATATCCCATCCCTAAGATCCCTGTATACTTCATTCTATATACCATCCCTAAGATCCCTGTATACTTCATTCTATATCCCATCCCTAAGATCCCTGTATACTTCATTCTATATCCCATCCCTAAGATCCCTGTATACTTCACACAACAAACATTCCTCATCACATTTCTATATCCCATCCCTCAGGCCCCTGTATACTTCACATAACAAACATTCCTCATCACATTTCTATATCCCATCCCTCAGGTCCCTGTATACTTCACATAACAAACATTCCTCATCACATTTCTATATCCCATCCCTCAGGTCCCTGTATACTTCACACAACAAACATTCCTCATCACATTTCTATATCCCATCCCTAAGGTCCCTGTATACTTCACACAACAAACATTCCTCATCACATTTCTATATCCCATCCCTAAGGTTCCTGTATACTTCACACAACAAACATTCCTCATCACATTTCTATATCCCATCCCTCAGGTCCCTGTATACTTCACAGAACAAACATTCCTCATCACATTTCTATATCCCATCCCTAAGGTCCCTGTATACTTCACACAACAAACATTCCTCATCACATTTCTATATCCCATCCCTCAGGTCCCTGTATACTTCACATAACAAACATTCCTCATCACATTTCTATATCCCATCTCTCAGGTCCCTGTATACTTCACAGAACAAACATTCCTCATCACATTTCTATATCCCATCCCTCAGGTCCCTGTATACTTCACGTAACAAACATTCCTCATCACATTTCTATATACCATCACTAAGGTCCCTGTATACTTCACAGAACAAACATTCCTCATCACATTTCTATATCCCATCCCTCAGGTCCCTGTATACTTCACGTAACAAACATTCCTCATCACATTTCTATATACCATCACTAAGGTCCCTGTATACTTCACACAACAAACATTCCTCATCACATTTCTATATCCCATCCCTCAGGTCCCTGTATACTTCACACATCAAACATTCCTCGTCACATTTCTATATATCCCATCCCTGAGGTCCCTGTATACTTCACAGAACAAACATTCCTCATCACATTTCTATATCCCATCCCTCAGGTCCCTGTATACTTCACGTAACAAACATTCCTCATCACATTTCTATATACCATCACTAAGGTCCCTGTATACTTCACAGAACAAACATTCCTCATCACATTTCTATATCTCATCCCTAAGATCCCTGTATACTTCACATAACAAACATTCCTCATCACATTTCTATATCCCATCCCTCAGGTCCCTGTATACTTCACATAACAAACATTCCTCATCACATTTCTATATCCCATCCCTAAGGTCCCTGTATACTTCACACAACAAACATTCCTCATCACATTTCTATATCCCATCCCTAAGGTCCCTGTATACTTCACACAACAAACATTCCACATCACATTTCTGTATCCCATCCCTAAGATCCCTGTATACTTCACACAACAAACATTCCTCATCACATTTCTATATACCATCCCTCAGGTCCCTGTATACTTCACACAACAAACATTCCTCATCAAATTTCTATATCCCATCCCTAAGGTCCCTGTATACTTCACACAACAAACATTCCTCATCACATTTCTATATCCCATCCCTAAGGTCCCTGTATACTTCACAGAACAAACATTCCTCATCACATTTCTATATCCCATCCCTAAGGTCCCTGTATACTTCACAGAACAAACATTCCTCATCACATTTCTATATCCCATCCCTACGGTCCCTGTATACTTCACACAACAAACATTCCTCATCACATTTCTATATCCCATCCCTCAGGTCCCTGTATACTTCACACAACAAACATTCCTCATCACATTTCTATATCCCATCCCTAAGGTCCGTGTATACTTCACAGAACAAACATTCCTCATCACATTTCTATATCCCATCCCTCAGGTCCCTGTATACTTCACAGAACAAACATTCCTCATCACATTTCTATATCCCATGCCTCAGGTCCCTGTATACTTCACATAACAAACATTCCTCATCACATTTCTATATCCCATCCCTAAGATCCCTGTATACTTCACACAACAAACATTCCTTATCACATTTCTATATCCCATCCCTAAGATCCCTGTATACTTCACATAACAAACATTCCTCATCACATTTCTATATCCCATCCCTAAGGTCCCTGTATACTTCACACAACAAACATTCCTCATCACATTTCTATATCCCATCCCTCTGGTTCCTGTATACTTCACACAACAAACATTCCTCATCACATTTCTATATCCCATCCCTCAGGTCCCTGTATACTTCACAGAACAAACATTCCTCATCACATTTCTATATCCCATCCCTCAGGTCCCTGTATACTTCACAGGATAAACATTCCTCATCACATTTCTATATCCCATCCCTAAGATCCCTGTATACTTCACAGAACAAACATTCCTCATCACATTTCTATATACCATCACTAAGATCCCTGTATACTTCACATAACAAACATTCCTCATCACATTTCTATATTCCATCCCTAAGGTCCCTGTATACTTCACAGAACAAACATTCCTCGTCACATTTCTGTATCCCATCCCTAAGATCCCTGTATACTTCACATAACAAACATTCCTCATCACATTTCTATATACCATCCCTAAGATCCCTGTATACTTCACATAACAAACATTCCTCATCACATTTCTATATTCCATCCCTAAGGTCCCTGTATACTTCACACAACAAACATTCCTCATCACATTTCTATATACCATCCCTCAGGTCCCTGTATACTTCACACAACAAACATTCCTCATCACATTTCTATATTCCATCCCTAAGGTCCCTGTATACTTCACACATCAAACATTCCACATCACATTTCTGTATCCCATCCCTAAGATCCCTGTATACTTCACACAACAAACATTCCACATCACATTTCTATATACCATCCCTCAGGTCCCTGTATACTTCACACAACAAACATTCCTCATCAAATTTCTAAATCCCATCCCTAAGGTCCGTGTATACTTCACAGAACAAACATTCCTCATCACATTTCTATATCCTATCCCTAAGATCCCTGTATACTTCACATAACAAACATTCCTCATCACATTTCTATATACCATCCCTCAGGTCCCTGTATACTTCACAGAACAAACATTCCTCATCACATTTCAATATCCCATCCCTAAGATCCCTGTATGCTTCACACAACAAACATTCCTCATCACATTTCTATATCCCATCCCTCAGGTCCCTGTATACTTCACAGAACAAACATTCCTCATCACATTTCTATATCCCATCCCTCAGGTCCCTGTATACTTCACAGAACAAACATTCCTCATCACATTTCTATATCCCATCCCTAAGGTTCCTGTATACTTCACAGAACAAACATTCCTCATCACATTTCTATATCCCATCCCTCAGGTCCCTGTATACTTCACAGAACAAACATTCCTCATCACATTTCTATATCCCATCCCTCAGGTCCCTGTATACTTCACAGAACAAACATTCCTCATCACATTTCTATATCCCATCCCTAAGGTTCCTGTATACTTCACACAACAAACATTCCTCATCACATTTCTATATCCCATCCCTCAGGTCCCTGTATACTTCACAGAACAAACATTCCTCATCACATTTCTATATCCCATCCCTCAGGTCCCTGTATACTTCACACAACAAACATTCCTCATCACATTTCTATATCCCATCCCTAAGGTCCCTGTATACTTCACACAACAAACATTCCTCATCACATTTCTATATCCCATCCCTCAGGTCCCTGTATACTTCACATAACAAACATTCCTCATCACATTTCTATATCCCATCCCTCAGGTCCCTGTATACTTCACAGAACAAACATTCCTCATCACATTTCTATATATCCCATCCCTGAGGTCCCTGTATACTTCACATAACAAACATTCCTCATCACATTTCTATATACCATCACTAAGGTCCCTGTATACTTCGCAGAACAAACATTCCTCATCACATGTCTGTATCCCATCCCTAAGGCCCCTGTATACTTCACATAACAAACATTCCTCATCACATTTCTATATCCCATCCCTAAGGTCCCTGTATACTTCACATAACAAACATTCCTCATCACATTTCTATATCCCATCCCTCAGGTCCCTGTATACTTCACATAACAAACATTCCTCATCACATTTCTATATTCCATCCCTAAGGTCCCTGTATACTTCACAGAACAAACATTCCTCGTCACATTTCTGTATCCCATCCCTAATGCCGCGTACACACGGTCGGACTTTTCGTCTACAAAAGTCAGACAGCCTGTCCGACAGACTTCCGGCAGACTTTCGGCGGACTTTCGACGGACTTGCGGCGGACTTTCTAACGAACAGACTTGCCTATACACGATCACACAAAAGTCCGTCGAATTCTTACGTGATGACGTACACCGGACTAAAATAAGGAAGTTCATAGCCAGTAGCCAATAGGTGCCCTAGCGTGGCTTTTTGTCCGTCGGACTAGCACACAGACGAGCGGATTTCGGGGTCCGTCGTAGTTACGAAGTAAAGATTTGAAGCATGTTTCAAATCTAAAGTACGTCGGATTTGAGGCTAAAAAAGTATGTTGAAAGTCCGGAGAAGCCCACACACGATCGGATTACCAGCCAGCTTTAGTCCGTCAGCGTCCGTTGGACTTTTGTAGACGAAAAGTCCGACCGTGTGTACGCGGCATAAGATCCCTGTATACTTCACATAACAAACATTCCTCATCACATTTCTATATACCATCCCTAAGATCCCTGTATACTTCACATAACAAACATTCCTCATCACATTTCTATATTCCATCCCTAAGGTCCCTGTATACTTCACACAACAAACATTCCACATCACATTTCTGTATCCCATCCCTAAGATCCCTGTATACTTCACACAACAAACATTCCTCATCACATTTCTATATACCATCCCTCAGGTCCCTGTATACTTCACACAACAAACATTCCTCATCAAATTTCTATATCCCATCCCTAAGGTCCCTGTATACTTCACAGAACAAACATTCCTCATCACATTTCTATATCCTATCCCTAAGATCCCTGTATACTTCACACAACAAACATTCCTCATCACATTTCAATATCCCATCCCTAAGATCCCTGTATACTTCACACAACAAACATTCCTCATCACATTTCTATATCCCATCCCTCAGGTCCCTGTATACTTCACATAACAAACATTCCTCATCACATTTCAATATCCCATCCCTAAGATCCCTGTATACTTCACACAACAAACATTCCTCATCACATTTCTATATCCCATCCCTCAGGTCCCTGTATACTTCACAGAACAAACATTCCTCATCACATTTCTATATCCCATCCCTCAGGTCCCTGTATACTTCACACAACAAACATTCCTCATCACATTTCTATATCCCATCCCTAAGGTTCCTGTATACTTCACACAACAAACATTCCTCATCACATTTCTATATCCCATCCCTAAGGTCCCTGTATACTTCACAGAACAAACATTCCTCATCACATTTCTATATCCCATCCCTAAGGTCCCTGTATACTTCACAGAACAAACATTCCTCATCACATTTCTATATCCCATCCCTCAGGTCCCTGTATACTTCACAGAACAAACATTCCTCATCACATTTCTATATCCCATCCCTCAGGTCCCTGTATACTTCACAGAACAAACATTCCTCATCACATTTCTATATCCCATCCCTCAGGTCCCTGTATACTTCACAGAACAAACATTCCTCATCACATTTCTATATCCCATCCCTAAGGTCCCTGTATACTTCACACAACAAACATTCCTCATCACATTTCTATATCCCATCCCTCAGGTCCCTGTATACTTCACATAACAAACATTCCTCATCACATTTCTATATCCCACCCCTCAGGTCCCTGTATACTTCACAGAACAAACATTCCTCATCACATTTCTATATCCCATCCCTAAGGTCCCTGTATACTTCACACAACAAACATTCCTCATCACATTTCTATATCCCATCCCTCAGGTCCCTGTATACTTCACATAACAAACATTCCTCATCACATTTCTATATCCCATCTCTCAGGTCCCTGTATACTTCACAGAACAAACATTCCTCATCACATTTCTATATCCCATCCCTCAGGTCCCTGTATACTTCACGTAACAAACATTCCTCATCACATTTCTATATACCATCACTAAGGTCCCGGTATACTTCACAGAACAAACATTCCTCATCACATTTCTATATCCCATCCCTCAGGTCCCTGTATACTTCACGTAACAAACATTCCTCATCACATTTCTATATACCATCACTAAGGTCCCTGTATACTTCACACAACAAACATTCCTCATCACATTTCTATATCCCATCCCTCAGGTCCCTGTATACTTCACACATCAAACATTCCTCGTCACATTTCTATATATACCATCCCTGAGGTCCCTGTATACTTCACGTAACAAACATTCCTCATCACATTTCTATATACCATCACTAAGGTCCCTGTATACTTCACAGAACAAACATTCCTCATCACATTTCTATATCCCATCCCTAAGATCCCTGTATACTTCACATAACAAACATTCCTCATCACATTTCTATATCCCATCCCTCAGGTCCCTGTATACTTCACATAACAAACATTCCTCATCACATTTCTATATCCCATCCCTAAGGTCCCTGTATACTTCACACATCAAACATTCCTTGTCACATTTCTATATCCCATCCCTCAGGTCCCTGTATACTTCACAGAACAAACATTCCTCATCACATTTCTATATCCCATCCCTAAGGTCCCTGTATACTTCACACAACAAACATTCCTCATCACATTTCTATATCCCATCCCTAAGGTCCCTGTATACTTCACACAACAAACATTCCACATCACATTTCTGTATCCCATCCCTAAGATCCCTGTATACTTCACACAACAAACATTCCTCATCACATTTCTATATACCATCCCTCAGGTCCCTGTATACTTCACACAACAAACATTCCTCATCAAATTTATATATCCCATCCCTAAGGTCCCTGTATACTTCACACAACAAACATTCCTCATCACATTTCTATATCCCATCCCTAAGGTCCCTGTATACTTCACAGAACAAACATTCCTCATCACATTTCTATATCCCATCCCTAAGGTCCCTGTATACTTCACAGAACAAACATTCCTCATCACATTTCTATATCCCATCCCTACGGTCCCTGTATACTTCACAGAACAAACATTCCTCATCACATTTCTATATCCCATCCCTAAGGTCCCTGTATACTTCACAGAACAAACATTCTTTATCACATTTCTATATCCCATCCCTAAGATCCCTGTATACTTCACATAACAAACATTCCTCATCACATTTCTGTATCCCATCCCTAAGATCCCTGTATACTTCACATAACAAACATTCCTCATCACATTTCTATATACCATCCCTAAGATCCCTGTATACTTCACATAACAAACATTCCTCATCACATTTCTATATTCCATCCCTAAGGTCCCTGTATACTTCACAGAACAAACATTCTTCATCACATTTCTATATCCCATCCCTAAGATCCCTGTATACTTCACATAACAAACATTCCTCATCACATTTCTGTATCCCATCCCTAAGATCCCTGTATACTTCACACAACAAACATTCCTCATCACATTTCTATATCCCATCCCTCAGGTCCCTGTATACTTCACATAACAAACATTCCTCATCACATTTCTATATACCATCCCTAAGATCCCTGTATACTTCACATAACAAACATTCCTCATCACATTTCTATATTCCATCCCTCAGGTCCCTGTATACTTCACATAACAAACATTCCTCATCACATTTCTATATACCATCCCTAAGATCCCTGTATACTTCACATAACAAACATTCCTCCTCACATTTCTATATCCCATCCCTCAGGTCCCTGTATACTTCACAGAACAAACATTCCTCATCACATTTCTATATCCCATCCCTCAGGTCCCTGTATACTTCACAGAACAAACATTCCTCATCACATTTCTATATCCCATCTCTAAGGTCCCTGTATACTTCACAGAACAAACATTCTTTATCACATTTCTATATCCCATCCCTAAGATCCCTGTATACTTCACATAACAAACATTCCTCATCACATTTCTATATCCCATCCCTAAGATCCCTGTATACTTCACATAACAAACATTCCTCATCACATTTCTATATCCCATCCCTAAGGTCCCTGTATACTTCACATAACAAACATTCCTCATCACATTTCTATATACCATCCCTAAGATCCCTGTATACTTCACAGAACAAACATTCCTCATCACATTTCTATATCCCATCCCTAAGATCCCTGTATACTTCACATAACAAACATTCCTCATCACATTTCTATATACCATCCCTAAGATCCCTGTATACTTCACATAACAAACATTCCTCATCACATTTCTATATACCATCCCTCAGGTCCCTGTATACTTCACAGAACAAACATTCTTCATCACATTTCTATATCCCATCCCTAAGATCCCTGTATACTTCACATAACAAACATTCCTCATCACATTTCTGTATCCCATCCCTAAGATCCCTGTATACTTCACACAACAAACATTCCTCATCACATTTCTATATCCCATCCCTCAGGTCCCTGTATACTTCACATAACAAACATTCCTCATCACATTTCTATATACCATCCCTAAGATCCCTGTATACTTCACATAACAAACATTCCTCATCACATTTCTATATTCCATCCCTCAGGTCCCTGTATACTTCACATAACAAACATTCCTCATCACATTTCTATATACCAGGTAATAAAGGGAGATGCGGCGCTAAAATAATGATAATAAACAAGAAGCACTCCTAATTGAATACAAAAAAGTAAAATATACCACTAAATAAATAAATAGTATGGAGAATAAACGTGAGGATAGAGGTAAATTGAAAACACTATTATCCAAAAATCAATCAAGGGAAAGTGAATAAACACATTGGTAAAAACAAATTCATACACTGATAATCTAAAAATAAATAGTGATTAATTTCCCAAAGTGAGAGAGATAACACATTCAGTGAAAGATTCCAAAAATAAAAAAATATAAAAAAAGTCCCAAAAACAGATATATATATTACATATATATATAACCAAAGTCCGTGATGGAAAAGGAAAAAGTGCCAAAAAAAATGTGAAGGTAAAGGTGCAGATAAGGAATCCTCCAATAAGTCTTCACACCCAAGGTGTAATATCAGATGCGCTTACCGAATCCCAATGACTGCTATTACGGCAGTCATAAACGGCACAGGGAATATAAGGTCTCCCCACAACCACAGTATACGATGCCCTTGAGCGGCAGGTGGTATCTCAGGAGTAAAAGATAAGAGGACAAACCATCACGTAATACAGTCTGCACAATCAATTTATTTAAAAAGAATTGCACTTACAGGACTTCAGTGAGTCAACAGCATAGATCGAAAAGTCAAAACAGCGTCTCCGTCTACTGCCTCCGCTTCCTGGGTTTGTGTATGCCCAACACGAGAACAGACGTGGTGACGTCGCAGGCTCCTCCCTACGCGTTTCGTCACGATAGGACGTCGTCTGGGGATACCACCTGCCGCTCAAGGGCATCGTATACTGTGGTTGTGGGGAGACCTTATATTCCCTGTGCCGTTTATGACTGCCGTAATAGCAGTCATTGGGATTCGGTAAGCGCATCTGATATTACACCTTGGGTGTGAAGACTTATTGGAGGATTCCTTATCTGCACCTTTACCTTCACATTTTTTTTGGCACTTTTTCCTTTTCCATCACGGACTTTGGTTATATATATATGTAATATATATATCTGTTTTTGGGACTTTTTTTATATTTTTTTATTTTTGGAATCTTTCACTGAATGTGTTATCTCTCTCACTTTGGGAAATTAATCACTATTTATTTTTAGATTATCAGTGTATGAATTTGTTTTTACCAATGTGTTTATTCACTTTCCCTTGATTGATTTTTGGATAATAGTGTTTTCAATTTACCTCTATCCTCACGTTTATTCTCCATACTATTTATTTATTTAGTGGTATATTTTACTTTTTTGTATTCAATTAGGAGTGCTTCTTGTTTATTATCATTATTTTAGCGCCGCATCTCCCTTTATTACCTTCTATGATGAGATTTGGAGACTAGATCTTGGTGCAGGCTGCTTTTGTGTCACACAATTTGTTTGACTATTACCCTGAGCGCAGCTTTTACCTGTTTTTATTTCTATATACCATCCCTAAGATCCCTGTATACTTCACATAACAAACATTCCTCATCACATTTCTATATTCCATCCCTACGGTCCCTGTATACTTCACACAACAAACATTCCACATCACATTTCTGTATCCCATCCCTAAGATCCCTGTATACTTCACACAACAAACATTCCTCATCACATTTCTATATACCATCCCTCAGGTCCCTGTATACTTCACACAACAAACATTCCTCATCAAATTTCTATATCCCATCCCTAAGGTCCCTGTATACTTCACATAACAAACTTTCCTCATCACATTTCTATATCCCATCCCTAAGGTCCCTGTATACTTCACACATCAAACATTCCTCGTCACATTTCTATATCCCATCCCTCAGGTCCCTGTATACTTCACATAACAAACATTCCTCATCACATTTCTATATCCCATCCCTCAGGTCCCTGTATACTTCACAGAACAAACATTCCTCATCACATTTCTATATCCCATCCCTAAGGTCCCTGTATACTTCACACAACAAACATTCCTCATCACATTTCTATATCCCATCCCTCAGGTCCCTGTATACTTCACATAACAAACATTCCTCATCACATTTCAATATCCCATCCCTAAGGTCCCTGTATACTTCACATAACAAACATTCCTCATCACATTTCTATATCCCATCCCTAAGATCCCTGTATACTTCACATAACAAACATTCCTCATCACATTTCTATATCCCATCCCTAAGATCCCTGTATACTTCACATAACAAACATTCCTCATCACATTTCTATATCCCATCCCTAAGATCCCTGTATACTTCACACAACAAACATTCCTCATCACATTTCTATATCCCATCCCTCAGGTCCCTGTATACTTCACAGAACAAACATTCCTCATCACATTTCTATATCCCATCCCTCAGGTCCCTGTATACTTCACAGAACAAACATTCCTCATCACATTTCTATATCCCATCCCTAAGGTTCCTGTATACTTCACAGAACAAACATTCCTCATCACATTTCTATATCCCATCCCTAAGGTCCCTGTATACTTCACATAACAAACATTCCTCATCACATTTCTATATCCCATCCCTCAGGTCCCTGTTTACTTCACATAACAAACATTCCTCATCACATTTCTATATCCCATCCCTCAGGTCCCTGTATACTTCACAGAACAAACATTCCTCATCACATTTCTATATACCATCCCTAAGATCCCTGTATACTTCACATAACAAACATTCCTCATCACATTTCTATATTCCATCCCTAAGGTCCCTGTATACTTCACACAACAAACATTCCTCATCACATTTCTGTATCCCATCCCTAAGATCCCTGTATACTTCACATAACAAACATTCCTCATCACATTTCTATATACCATCCCTAAGATCCCTGTATACTTCACATAACAAACATTCCTCATCATATTTCTATATTCCATCCCTAAGCTCCCTGTATACTTCACACAACAAACATTCCACATCACATTTCTGTATCCCATCCCTAAGATCCCTGTATACTTCACACAACAAACATTCCTCATCACATTTCTATATACCATCCCTCAGGTCCCTGTATACTTCACACAACAAACATTCCTCATCAAATTTCTATATCCCATCCCTAAGGTCCCTGTATACATCACACAACAAACATTCCTCATCACATTTCTATATCCCATGCCTAAGGTCCCTGTATACTTCATACAACAAACATTCCTCATCACATTTCTATATCCCATCCCTCAGGTCCCTGTATACTTCACATAACAAACATTCCTCATCACATTTCTATATCCCATCCCTAAGGTCCCTGTATACTTCACACAACAAACATTCCTCATCACATTTCTATATCCCATCCCTCAGGTCCCTGTATACTTCACACAACAAACATTCCTCATCACATTTCTATATCCCATCCCTCAGGTCCCTGTATACTTCACACAACAAACATTCCTCATCACATTTCTATATCCCATCCCTCAGGTCCCTGTATACTTCACAGAACAAACATTCCTCATCACATTTCTATATCCCATCCCTCAGGTCCCTGTATACTTCACACAACAAACATTCCTCGTCACATTTCTATATCCCATCCCTCAGGTCCCTGTATACTTCACATAACAAACATTCCTCATCACATTTCTATATCCCATCCCTAAGGTCCCTGTATACTTCACACAACAAACATTCCTCATCACATTTCTATATCCCATCCCTCAGGTCCCTGTATACTTCACACAACAAACATTCCTCATTACATTTCTATATACCATCCCTCAGGTCCCTGTATACTTCACAGAACAAACATTTCTCATCACATTTCTATATCCCATCCCTAAGATCCCTGTATACTTCACACAACAAACATTCCTCATCACATTTCTATATCCCATCCCTAAGGTCCCTGTATACTTCACAGAACAAACATTCCTCATCACATTTCTATATCCCATCCCTCAGGTCCCTGTATACTTCACATAACAAACATTCCTCATCACATTTCTATTGTAATGGAAATTTGTAAGTTCTGTATATAATTGTATTCTATTTTGTATGTATTGCACTCTGCCCTCACTGTGCACACAGCACTAATAATGTTTTCAGTACATGTTTACATTCTTTCGAGTCCTGATTAGAATTAGCCTGCCTATGTTACGCCCCTTGTTACCATAAATGTACAATTGTAATATTAATGTGATACCTACGTAATCATGTATAAAAACCTTCAATTGAGATATAATAAAGCAGAACAGTTATTTGGAAAGATACGGAGTGTATCTTTTGTGTCTGTTCCCTACTGCAGTAGTTATTATTAGTTTGGAACCACTAATCAATATGAAGATAGGAGTTGCCTATCATCAATTTAACCGAGTCAGCATGGCGAGCTTTGCCTTAGGAGGGGATTCCAGGTGACCCTGAGTATCCGAAACGAGGAGCTTGAGACGATTTGGGAATTTCTGATAATCAGCCGGCTGAGGTAAGCTTTTTGTTTACATTTGAGTTATCAGACTTCCTTGATCGGTAAGGCATTTTCGGTACAAAGGGTACCTATTTTACTCCCCTTAATCGAACTGTATTGATTGGTGGTTATATGTTATGTTGTCACTTTCTATTGTCCATTGGAGTGTTATAGATAAGAAAGGGAAGAATAGTGCTGTTCACAGGTATATGTAATACATCTGCTAGATAAAGTAGTTTAGAGGCAAGAGGGTATAGGCACACGTAGAGAAGACTGGCCAGTCATTATGGGCATTGAATTAAGTAAGGGAATGAAGGGTAAGAGACCCTCAAAAATGCCCAGCGCAAGAGGAGCGCTATATATGAAATGGAGGTGCGGTTCCGCCTATACTGAGCCCCTAGATTAATGGTTAGAGTGGACATGGATCCACAATGGGTAACTGGGTTACCAAGGTCCACAGGGACTAAGAATCATGCAGAGTAAACAGCTAAAGAAACAGCTATCTATGTGAGCAGGATGGATCAAGGGTGACATTAACACTAGAAAGGGACATTTTCATGTTAAGTTGTGGGATGAATTTGGGGTCAGGCACTACAACTATTAGAGTCAGAAACAGAGAAATGAGAGTTAAAACAGAATACTTTATATGTTTTCAGAGAGGGAAGATGGGATGAGCACTCTGGCTGCCCGTCTGATCATAGAAGCAGAGGCGGCTCTCTAATTAGGCGAAATAGGCGGTGGCCTCAGGCCTCGCAGTCATAGGGGCCTCGCACAGCTGGCTAGTTTACCTAATTAGAGAGCCGCCTCATTCAGCAGCAGAGATCTCCGTCCTGAGTCCCCTCGCTCTGCTACAGGGAGAGATAACAGGCGGCAAGTGAGGCGTGTGATCGGAGCTCCGGATCACAGACAGGGAGAGCCGCTCAGCAGAGCTCTGACAGATCTCCCCCCTCCCCCTTCTGCCCACACAGCCAGACAGAAGAGGAGAGAGAGCTTCTGCTCCTCCTCCTCCCGCCCCCTCCTCCTGTGTCTGCCCCGCCCACTCTCCTCGGCAGTGTTCTCTGTTCTGCCTCAGAGAAGGGGATGTGCGGGCGGGAAGATTTAAGCTGAAGCCCAGGAAAAGGGGAGTCTGATCCATCCATCCATCCCTCCATCCAGTCCCTCCTGCCTCCCAGTGAGTACACTGATGTAGGGGATGCTCTTCCTTCCCTTCTTCCTCCATCCCCCTCGCTTTCTTTCTTTCCATTCTTTTTGTCTCTTTCTTTCTCTTTCCTTCATTCTTTCCCCATCCCCCTCTCTTTCTTTCCTTCTTTCCATCTGTCCTTCTTTCTTTCTTTCTTTCTTTCTTTCTTTCTTTCTTTCTTTCTTTCCTTCCTTCTTTCCTTCCATCTGTCCTTCCTTCTTTCCTTCCATCTGTCCTTCCTTCTTTCCTTCCATCTGTCCTTCCTTCTTTCCTTCCATCTGTCCTTCCTTCTTTCCTTCCATCTGTCCTTCTTTCTTTCCTTCTTTCCTTCCATCTGTCCTTCCTTCTTTCCTTCCATCTGTCCTTCTTTCTTTCCTTCTTTCCTTCCATCTGTCCTTCCTTCTTTCCTTCCATCTGTCCTTCCTTCTTTCCTTCCATCTGTCCTTCCTTCTTTCCTTCCATCTGTCCTTACTTCTTTCCTTCTTTCCTTCCATCTGTCCTTCTTTCTTTCCTTCCATCTGTCCTTCTTTCTTTCCTTCTTTCCTTCCATCTGTCCTTCCTTCTTTCCTTCCATCTGTCCTTCTTTCTTTCCTTCCATCTGTCCTTCCTTCTTTCCTTCCATCTGTCCTTCTTTCCTTCCATCAGTCCTTCTTTCCTTCCATCTGTCCTTCTTTCCTTCCATCTGTCCTTCTTTCCTTCCATATGTCCTTACTTCTTTCCTTCTTTCCTTCCATCTGTACTTCCTTCTTTCCTTCCATCTGTCCTTCCATCTGTCCTTCTTTCCTTCCATCAGTCCTTCTTTCCTTCCATCTGTCCTTCTTTCCTTCCTTCTTTCCTTCCATCTGTCCTTCTTTCCTTCCATCTGTCCTTCCTTCTTTCCTTCCATCTTTCCTTCTTTCCTTCCATCTGTCCTTCTTTCCTTCTTTCTTTCTTTCTTTCTTTCTTTCTTTCTTTCTTTCTTTCTTTCTTTCTTTCTTTCTTTCTTTCTTTCTTTCTCCACCCATCCCCCCTTATTTCTCTCTTTGTGACAGCCTACCAGAATAGGTAGGATCTGTGAGAGCAGCTTCCCTGTGCAGCTCTGCTTGAGGAAAATATATCTTTATTATGCCCACTTACCTACCCCCTGTACTGTCCACTCCCCTATACTGTACCCTCATAATACAGTTCATAATACAGCGGGGCCTCATGTCTAAGTTTTGCCTAAGGCCTCACAAAGTCTAGAGCCGCCTCTGGTGAAGAGGATCAGTATTTTCTTCTCACCCTCCAGGATATGCAGACTGTAGCTGAGTCTGCCCACTGAAGACAATCCGAGCGGCCCTGGAATCACAACACTGGAGGAGACGCTGACAAGTTCTCTCTCCTGTCTGTGCAGAGGGGAAGGGGAGGGAGGAACTGTGAGCACACGCTGTGTGTGCTCCATGTAAGAGACGCTCGGCCAGCAAAGCAATGGACTGACTTGGAAGGCAGAGGGGGGGCTTTTTTCGTGGGGGGAGTGGGCACGGCTGCCGCCCCCCCCCCCCCCCCACACACACACACACAAAGTGCAGCCCTAGGCCTGGGCCTTGTTGGGCCTTGTTGGGCCTTGTTGGCCTAGGCCAAAATACAGCACTGGTTGAGGCAGGTGCTCTTTGATGTCCCATATATCCCAATATGCATAACTTAGGTTCCATCTGGAATTCTACTTTAAATATTGGTTTTAGTATATCCACAACTTTTCCCCAATACCTATGAAGCTTGGGACACCTCCACAACATATGAAACATGAGCATTTTGAAACAAAAAAAGCTTTCTTGGCATATAATATGTTCTATGAATGATAAAAAATTTGTGTTAGGTTCTTGTGCCGGGGCTAAAGATATTAATTCTACTGATTTTAACCACTTGCCGACCGGCTCACGCCGATATACGTTGGCAAAGTGGCACGGGTGCGCAAAACGGCGTACCCGTACGTCACTCAGTCAACGGTGGCGTGCCGTGTGAGCGTGCCCGCGGGTCCCGCGAACTCAATGTCCGCCGGTGGCCCACGGTTGTAGCACGGAGCGGCAGAACGGGGAGATGCCTATGTAAACAAGGCATTTTCCTGTTCTGCCTAGCAACATGACAGGGATCTACTGCTCCCAGTGATCGGGAGCAGTGATCTCTGTCATGTTCTAGTGAGCCCAACCCCCCTACAGTTAGAACACACTGAGGGAACATACTAAACCCCTTTATCGTCCCCTAGTGTTTAACCCATTCCCTGCCAGTGACATTTACACAGTAATCAGTGCATTTTTATAGGACTGATCGCTGTATAAATGTCAATGGTCCCAAAATAGTGTCAAAAGTGTCCAATCTGTCCGCCACAATCATGATAAAATTCGTAGATCGCCGCCGTTACTAATAAAAAAAAAATGAATAATAAAAATGCCATAAATCTATCCCCTATTTTGTAGATGCTATAACTTTTGCGCAAACCAATCAATATACGCTTATTGCAATTTTTTTTTTACCAAAAAATATGTAGCAGAATACATATCAGCCTAAACTGACGAAGAAATTCGTTTTTTTATATATTTTTTTGGTAAAAACACTTATTTGAGAGTCCAAACTCGTCTCTTAACTCCTGGAATGTTTTCAACGTTCTATCATCATATATTTGTGACAGCTTTACCACTCCCCGATATTCCAGGTATTGGAGTTCTCCATTCTCTTCAATTCCTGTAGGTTTTCATTATCCCATATTGGCGTATACTCAGTGGGGCCTACATATTGAAATAGGGATCTTACTGTCTGCCATACTTCCAATAATGGGTTCAATTGAGCTGTACCCATGACAGTTCAGTTCAGAGGATGCATTTGACCTGCTTTGAATTGCGCTGCACTTCCTTGGACATAGCATGTCTCATTGACGTGAGTTCAACCACTCCGGAAGGTTTTACCCTCTTCACGAGTAGAGCATTTTTTGCTATTCAGCACTGCGCTACTTAAACTGGCAATTGCGCGATCATGCAACGCTGTACGCAAATTACAATTTTGAAAAAAAATTTTCACACAAATAGAGCTTTATTTTGGTGGCATTTGATCACCAAAGTTTTTTTTTTTTTTTTTTGTGATATAAACAAAAAAGGACCAAAATTAGAAAAAAAAAGCTAACAATATTTTTTTACTTTCTGTTATAAAACATATCCAATAAAAAAAATCTAATTTCTTCATAAATTTAGGCTAAAATGTATTTCTGCTACATGTCTTTGGTTAAAAAAAAATACGGGTCTATTAATTGGTTTGTGCAAAAGTTATAGCGTCTACAAACTATGGGGTATGAATACTGGAATTTAAGCAGCTATAGCACTATACTGGTAGTGATTAGCGAATAATAGTGTGACTGCGATAGTGTGGCGGACAATCTGGTGCTAGCTGACACTGGCTGGGAGGTACACTAACTGACACTGACATCAATAGTGACACTAACACAGTGGTCAGATATAATACTGTACGCTGTATTAATGACACTGGCTGTGAAGGGGTTAAAGTGTTACTAAACCCAGGACTCTGCATTCACTATATCTGGTCTTCGGCAGTACACAGAAAATGGAAATGCAATTATTTTAGTAAATATAAACCGCTAATTACCTTTTCTCATCAGCAGTATATAGCAGTCTTATGACTTCTATCAGTGTCTGGTTAAAGCTTGTAGGAGGAGCTTTCATTCTGCTTTGCCTGTCCTATGAGGCTGTATGACCCCTGACCCGCTGTCTGGGCAGTGCTGATTGGCCCTATGCTGATCACATGCACCCTCCCACCCTCTCTAGCAACACACACTAAACTGAGCATGTGCAGAGTTCCCCCAAGGCTCTGTTCTATCAGCAGATGGATTGGGGACTGTGGAAGAAGGAAAGGATCAAAGAAGACAGGATCAAACTGCCTTTTTACACAATGCAGAGGATTAACCCCTTAGGTTCCACAGTGAGTAGAACATGCATGCTTTACTGAATATACAGACTGATTTTACTGTTGTGGGTTTAGTAACACTTTAACATCTAGGACAGGGGTGCCCAACCAGTGGCCCGTGGGCCACATGGAGCCCTCTGATGTGGCCTGCAACATCCTGCTCTGGGATGGGGGGTTGGCAAGCCCAGATTGAGGGTCGTCGACCTGTCATCCAAGAGCATCAGTGTTGCGACTGAAGCTGGCGGTAGAGGAAACAAGCGGCTGCGGAGGAGAACCTGCATAAGCTGATGCTTCCTGTATAGCGCCAATTCCTGTCACAGGCGTACTGCGCTGCACCCGCGGTGTGGATAAAACACAGCACATCCGTGTGAAAGCAGTCTTGGCCCCTTTCACATGATTGGTTCAACCCGATCTGACCCTCCATTTATCACTATAGAGTGGCAGATGTAAACGTGTCCGTTTACACCCACCTCCAATCCGATCCGCTAAAAAAAAAAAAAAAAAAACCAGAAGTGGTTCTGCCTCTTCCGTCTGGACGGGTCGGATCGGGCTTATAGAGTAAAGTGGGCTGTGTCCGTGTCCACTCGGCATATGCAGAGCAGACATGGACCGGTCACCTGGCTGCTCCGCTCATTGTGATCCACGACCGTTTACCAAATCGCTTAAGTGGCCCTCACTCTTCAAAAGCTCGGGCACCCCTGATCTAGGGGCACTTTAACATCTAGGGTTAACTGTGTGCCTAACAACGTGTAATGTGTACTCCTTTTACTTTACTACCGGTTTGTTTTTGTTTTTTTGTCCCTGCTTTTCAGGGAGAAGATATACAGAGTTCTGTGTTTTTTGTTTCTGTGGTTTTGTGTGATTGACCACAGCCAATCAGCTGACTTCCAAAATCATTGGCTGAAATCAGCGGGTCAGCAGGGGGCTCAAACCCGGAAGAGGGGCCGAGACGTACAGCCTGGAGCTACCGCCCACTCACAGTACACCTACGGTGGGCGGGCGGCAAGCGGTTAAACGTCATATGAGGCAGGTCAAACACCTTTCCTTGTCTAATACTGTTTTCCCATTCGAACACGTGCATTTATGTTTTTAAAGAACGCCCATCAACAGGAGCTCCAACTTACCCCAGAAATGCATCCCTTAGCTAATCGCTCATTGCAAACTTTCTTTTAGACAGAGACTCAAGATATAAAGTTCAAAGTTAAGGATGTGTGGCACTCACGACAGGCTGGCAGACGTCGGCTCCTGCAATACAGAGAGGTTCCTCAAGAGATTTCAGCTTTATGTCCATAATTAGGACTAGATCCTGGTGCCACCCAGCTTAGCAGTAAATCCAACTTGTAAGCAGAAGCGTGATCCTGGACAATCACATCTTATTCACTCTCCTTTATTGCTGTAGTAACAAAATGCTAAAAGCACTTAAAAACTTGGCCAATAACCATTTTGTGTGGTTACTCATCTTCTCAAGGTTGTTAGAGACTCAAGATAGGCAGCCACTGTGCCAACTTTTTTTTTACCAAAAAACATATATAGAACACAAATTTTGAACAAAAGATAAATATAACTAAAATAAAATTGATCTAAAACCATGATCATTTCTCTTTTCATAAGCTTTTGCTCTGGAGTTTTTAGTCTGTTTTTACTACACTAACATTTAATATGTGATAAAGGATTCACAGAGCACAACAGGTCAGCTAAAGAGAGAGCACAGCAGTGGCGGCGTCTGTGTGTGACTGGTTTTGTCTGATTCGCAACTTTTTCCTGAGCCATCTGTGTACATTCTGGACTGTAGAGGAGCAAGGGCTGCGGATAAACAGGTACAACTTATGTAGGAGGATTTGTTTCAACTCTGTGCATCACCTGAGGCCAGTCACTTTCTGCTAGGGCTGTGGAGATGCGACCCCGTGTCACTCTGTGTTTTGGCGATCTACGCCTGATTTGGTCACAGGCAGGTATTCCGATTACACACCTGTAGGCTGGGTTCATATTCATCAAAGGGTTAGAGCTCAGTGCTCATACTTGGAGACAGCTCCGCCCGGCAGACAGGAGGTCTGGTCTAGGAGGTCGGGAGGGTCCCAGTAGGAGACACCTCCATGAGAGAGAGACAGGAGGTCTGGTGTAGGAGGTCGGGAGTGTCCCAGTAGGAGACACCTCCATGAGAGAGAGACAGGAGGTCTGGTGTAGGAGGTCGGGAGTGTCCCAGTAGGAGACACCTCCATGAGAGAGAGACAGGAGGTCTGGTGTAGGAGGTCGGGAGTGTCCCAGTAGGAGACAGCTCCATGAGAGAGAGACAGGAGGTCTTTGGGAGTCTAAGGCTGCAGGTTACAGCCTGAGCGTGCCTGTCTGCAGGAGGCAGATGTGGCCCACGACCGAGCAGCAGGAAGCTGACAGTGAGTAAGCCAGGAGGCTGAAGGATGTGTATACAGTGATGGTGGAACCCCCTGCGAGGGAAGATTATTGATTGAACTTTTTTGTTTCCTTTAAATAAACGTGGGCTGCCATGCCCTTAAAAATGCAGTCTAGAGTGGCACATTTCTGATAATCCCATGCACCACTAGAGTCCAATCACCCCGAACGTTTACAGGGGTTTACAACCACTTACAGTAAAAGGGAAGACGTGCTGCATGTGCAGATGCTTAATCTGGAGATGCAAGGATGTTAGCATGTTTTTGGGCATGAAAACTTTAGGTCAAGGGTCTGCAGACTTTATAAATAAAGGGCCAGTTTACGGTCCTTTAGACTTAAAGTGGTTGTAAAGGCTGAAGGTTTTTTACTCCCTCCATGCCCCAGCCCCCCCCTCCCCCCCTTAATACCTTAGCTCCCTTTAGATCCAGCAAAGTGCGCTAGAGCCTAGCCTGTCCTGGGACTCACTCTCCTCATTGGCAGAGACATTGGCTCCCACTGCTGTCAATCGCAGCCAGTCAGCCAATAAGGAGAGAGCGAGGGGGGAGGGGGGGCCAAGCCGCAGCTCTCTGTGTCTTATGGACTCGGGATTGAGCATGCACTAGTGCCCCCCCATAGCAAGCGGCTTGCTATTGGGGACACTGGTCAAGGGTAAGGAGTCAGGAGTGACCCATGAGGAAGAGGAATGGGGCCGCTCTGTGCAAAACCACCGCACAGAGCAGGTTAAGTATAACATGTTTGTTTTTTTAAAAAAAGCTGAACCTTTAATACCACTTTAAGGGGGGCTGGACTGTGGCCATTGGGAGTTGAAAAGGTCCTGACATCAGTGGGAATAAACAATGCCCCATCTCTGGTTTCAGTGGGAGGAAGAGCGTCCCACCGTTGGTGTCAGTAGGTGGAATAGTGCCCCATCAATGGTGTCACAGGGAGGAATTGTTCCCTATCATTGGTGTCATTGAGCCCCATTTTCGAAGTCAGTGGGAAGAAATGTTCCCTATCATTGGTGTCAATGGGAGGAATTGTTCCCTATCATTGGTGTCATTAAGCCCCATTGTTGGTGTCAGTTGGAGGAATTGTTCCCTATCATTTGTGTCATTGAGCCCCATTTTCGAAGTTAGTGGGAGGAAATGTTCCCTATCATTGGTGTCAATGGGAGGAATTTTTCCTTATCATTGGTGTCATTGAGCCCCATTGTTGGTGTCAATTGGAGGAATTGTTCCCTATCATTGGTGTCATTGAGCCCCATTGTTGAAGTCAGTGGGAGGAAATGTTCTCTATCACTGGTGTCAATGGAAGGAATTGTTCCCGATCATTGGTGTCAATGGGAGGAATTGTTCCCTATCGTTGGTGTCATTGAGCCCCATTGTTGGTGTCAGTTGGAGGAATTGTTCCCTATCATTTGTGTCCTTGGGAGAAACTGTGCCTCAACTTTGGTGTCACTGGGAGGAAATTTGCCCCTTCATTGGTGTCAGTGGGGGGCAAATAAAAGCAAGCAAAGGGCCGCAGTTTGGAGACCACTGCTTTAGGTGAACTGATGTGAGGTCTGTAATCAGGAACTGAGCTTGCACAGCAGACAGTGGAGCCGGTCTCCCATAAGCACACCCTGTAAACACCTGTGTGCAGGGCATGTCCACCGCATAATGTGAGTGGGCACTTTTGATGTGATTTTTAAATAAAGGTTTTTACACCACAGAAGCTTTTTCTTTCTTCTCTATGATATCTATGGCATGAGTTAACTGGCAAAAGAATGAGGGTGGTCCTGGATGGTTTAATCCCTGGGGTGAAGCGTTTGATGACCCATTGGATATTAGGGGGTCATGGCAATCTGGTGAGTTTTCTGGTGTGGAGGATCAGGCAAGGTGTGGAGCACAGAGAACAATAATAGGGATTGTTGGAAGACCTGCATAGCACAGAGCGCTTTAATTCCTTGAGGACTGGACTCTTTTTAAGCGCGGACACTTTAATAATAATATTTGTAATTCCAGTCACTATTTATGATTCAGTTTGAGTATATAGCGCTGTATGTATCCAACTGCAGACTCTGGGTGTACTAGACACACCCATCATCATTGTACACAGGGCATGTCTAGTACGTCCAGCCCTTCTGCTGGGATCCCCCCTGTCACAGTACATGGATATTCAGCTCACACAGAGAAGGTCCTGGCAGCAGGAGCTGTCAAAAAAAAAAGCAGTCCAGCAATGTTTATCAACAACATTGCTCAGCCACAATACAGAAGGATACAATGAAACATTGTTTCATTTTATAACTTTCTGTTTTTTCATCTAGAGATCAAAGGGATGAACTTCGATCTGCAGATGAAAACAACCTGACAAGGGAAAAAAAAAATTATTATTATTTTTGTTTTTTTAATTCCTCTGTTAAACTCATTAACCCTCAGTTTACTCTAGTCAGCTCTGATTAACTCTTCATTCTCCTTCTCCAATCAATTATAATTATCCTGGCGATTGTTTTTCTATTTTATTAACTAATATTTTAACTTTTTTTTTTTTGCTTTGTTTATTAATATTTTTTTACACCTTTTACATATATTTTACACGTATCACACTGGAAAAAGCGCAAAATTGAAAAACCCTACTTTATTTTATTTGCAAATAACTTTGCAATGCTTTGTAGTTGTTGCACCGTTTCAACTTCAAATTATTATTTGTGTTTAAATAGGAGAGTATTTGACCATTGCACTTTGTGAATATTTGTTATTCATATGAAGCGCTGTTAATGCTTTCTTTTTTAAGAGAGTCATTTTTCTATATAGGTTTTTGATTTTATTATAGCGGCTGTAAGTGCAGATAACTTTTTTTCTATTTGAGCGCTGGGATCAGAAATACTTGTTACTTCTGATATTTTGTTCATATTAATGCTTTGTACCAAATTCATAATTTTGGTGTTGTTTTAAACAGGACAAATTACAGAACAAAATGCAGACTTGTTAAGTGCAGTAACACTGTTTATTTTTAAACTAACACTGCTAAAAAAAAAAAAAAAAGTACCTTTTTGTTAAGTTTTATTACGTTTAATTGTCTAAAGATTGTGAAAAAAAAATCATTGTTGCAGGCCAATATTCACAAAAAGAAAGTCTTGTTTGTCCTTAAAAAAACAATGTATGTATTACGTTATCTTGTATGTATTACGTTGTATCTTAAGCAATGACAAAATTATCGCCGAATAAACAGGCTCATAGCAGAAATTTGAACATTGCTCTGGTCCATAAGAGGTGAACAGGTGTGAGAGCTGAAGTGGGTATACAGTATGTGTAGATTTGTTTTTTTTTGCGATACCTGAAATCCCACAACCCTAGAATCATCACATTATTTAACAGAATGTTTTCTACCACCAAACCACTAGAGGTCAGTATGTAACCACATTTCATATGGGAGCAATAACATTTCTGTTGTCTTCATTTTAGTTATTCTCTTGCTTAATCTGCCAAAACATCTTTTTATAAACTTGCATGTTCAGCTGACCAAGTGCCAGCTCCTTACAATAAAAAGTGATCGTATATTTTAAATTGTAAGCTCTAATGAGCAGGGCCCTCTGTTTCCTCCTGTATTGAATTGTATTGTAACTGTACTGTCTGCCCTTGTGTTGTTAAGTGCTATGCAAACAGTTGGTGCTATATAAAACCTGTATAATAATAATAATAATAATAATAATATGAAATTATCCAAATAATGATCACTCAATATCTAACATAGCTAATTGCTATTTTCCTTGCAGCGGGTATTTGTTTCGGTAGAATGGTATCTATATAAAAAAGAAATGTTGATCAATTGTCTATGGAGTACCTTTAACTTTCCCCGTTAATGACCGGGCCATTTTTTGCGATTCGGCACTGCGTCGCTTTTTTTTTTTTTTTTTTAACATAGAAGTTTATTTAAATTTTCACAACAGAAACAATTCACTTCATGTTAGATTTGATTACAGATGGCATGCATAGAACAGTTACATGACTTGGTATGAGTAAGATTCAATTATAACAGTAGTTATCCATTTCAGAAGTAGATACTAATACACTCATTAAGGATATTAACATAAGGTATAAGTGTAAGTGTAAGGGATCCCGCCTTTCAACTTGGAACATTCTAACCCACTCGTATATAGTTTTGATGAGTCCTGGGGGCCCCCAACGCCAATCCCAATGGACCCGGACCCAACATTTCATTCAATAGACAGGTGTTTTGCCTTCACCCAAGCTGCCCAGATTTTTTCAAATTTTTTTGGACAATTTCTTCCCATATATGTCATTTTATATAATGGTAGCGCCTTATTTACCAGAGATTGCCAGAGTTGTTTGGTGGGCGGTTGGGACTGATTCCACTGCAGTAGGATTGCTTTCCTAGCATATAATGTGGTGTAGAAGATGAACAGTTTCTTCCCCCATGTGACTTCTAGAAAGTCACAAATACCTAGTAGAAGAGGTATTGGGCTATATGGGACTTGTAGTCCCCCTATCGAGTTGATATCGGCAAGTATACTATTCCAGAATTCCACCACTCCAGGGCAGGACCAGACCACATGAAAGAAATCGGCCTCCCCAGACCCACATCTAGGGCACCTCGCTGTTCTATCAGGGTATATTCTTGCCAGGCGTATTGGAGAGTAATAGGCACTATGTAAAAATTTCAGCTGCATAAATCTATCCCTTGCTGAAATTGTCAAGGGTAAATATTGCTGAATTCCCTCTTCCCAGTCCTCATCCGTCAACTCCGGGACATCCACCCTCCACTGCTCACATAGCTGGGAGACTTTAGATGTATCTCGAGTCACAAGCAAATTATAGACGACGGACAGCGTTCGTCCGCCATCTTGGTTTTTTAATACACTTTCCATCGGTGTCTCCTCCAGAGTCAGCGGACTGGGGAACTGGGACCGGAACGCATGCCTCACCTGGAGGAACCTGAAAAACATATGATTGGGTAGATCCTTTTCTCTTTTTAAAGCATCAAATGTGATTAGTTGTCCCTGGGCAACTATATCCCTCAGGGTCGTGACTCCATATCTGGCCCACACAACCGGGTCGGGGATAGAGTGAAAATGAGGCAGACGAGGATTACCCCATAGGGGGGTTCCTGGGGACCAACCACCAGGTCCCAGAAATAGCGTATTGACAGTGTCCCATACCTTAAGGGTTGTTTTCATGGGATAGGTCACATCTGGATTGGATCTAGGGCCTCTATGCACCAAATTCCTCAACTCTGCATAGGAGCTGATCAGCGCTGCCTCTAGGGAAGCAGCAGGGTTAGCCGGTTCTTCTGAGAACCACCATTTTACTGTTACCAATACTGCTGCCCAGTAGTATTTTAGGAAGCATGGCAAGGCCAGACCCCCCAAGGTCCCTGGTAATTGCAATGTTGCCCTGGCTATTCTAGGAGTTTTCCCGTTCCAAATGAATGAGGTAATAATGCTATCTAAGTGTCGAAAGAAGGTCATTGATATAGGGATCGGGGTTTGTCGGAAAAGGTATATAAATTTAGGTAGAATTGACATTTTGATTAAGTTGACACGGCCAACCGGGGTTAGTGGTAGGGATCCCCATGTGTTACATCTTTGGGATAGGTGGTTAATCACAGGGTTTAAGTTAAGGCTGATATATTTTTTTAAGTCTTGATGTATTTCTACCCCTAGGTATCTAAACTGGGAAACCCTACTGAGTTGTCCATCCGTCTGCAAGGGAGAAGACCCCGCCCGCAAAGGAAACAGGATCGACTTTCCCCAGTTGATGCATATACCAGAGAATTTCCCAAACCTATTAATTACCGAGAGAGCCTCTTGTAGGGAAGTACCGTCATCTTTAAGATAGAGTAAGGTGTCGTCGGCGTATAACGACACCTTTTCCTGTAGAGGACCCCTCGTAATCCCCCTAACCCCGGGTGTGGCCCTGAGAAGGGCAGCCATAGGCTCTATTGCCAGGGCAAAAAGACCCGGCGAGAGCGGGCACCCCTGTCTAGTTCCCCTACCCAAAAAAAAGGTCGGGGAAAGTACCGTACCTGTGCGAACTCTGGCCGTAGGGGCCTTATATACCATCCTGACCGGCACTGCGTCGCTTTAACTGACAATTGCGTGGTCGTGCAACGTTTTACTTAAACAAAATTGACGTCCTTTTTTTTCCCACAAATAGAGCTTTCTTTTGGTGGTATTTGATCACCTCTGTGGTTTCTTTTTTGGTTTTTTTTTTGCGCTATAAACAAAAAAAAAGCGACAATTTTGAAGAAAAAAAAAAAGCAATATTTTTTACTTTTTGCTATAATAAATATCCCCAAAAAATATATATAAAAAAAGAATTTCTTCTTCAGTTTAGGCCGATATGTATTCTACATATTTTGGGTTAAAAAAGAAATCCCAATAAGCGTTTATTGATTGGTTTGCGCAAAAGTTGTAGCGTCTACAAAATAGGGGATAGATTTATGGCATTTTTATTATTATTATTATTTTTTTTACTAGTAATGGCACCGATCTGTGATTTTTATTTAGCGGGACTGCGTCATTGCGGTGGACAGATCGGACACCTAACTGACGTTTTTGACACTTTTTTGGGAACCAGTGACATTATTACAGTGATCAGTGCTACAAATATGGGTTAACATCAGGGGGTCAAGGGGTTCAATGTGTTCCCTGCCCATTGAAATGAATGGGCAGCGCCGCTTTGCGGGCGCTTTTAACCCTTTTTAGGCCATTAGCGGGGGTTAAAAGCGTCCTGCTATCGGCCGAAAAGCGCTGCAAAATTGACGGTAAAACGCCGCTAAAAATAGCGGCGCTTTACTGCCGACGCCCAATGCTGCTCAGTGTGAAAGTGCCCTTAGTGAAAGCAGCACACAGTATACACATAAACACTGGCTAGGCACACATTTAACCCTTTGATCGCCCTGTTTAACCCCTTCCCAGCCAGTGTTAGTACAGTGACAGTGCACATTTTTAGCACTGAACACGGTATTATGTGTCACTGGTTCCCACAAAGTGTCCAAAAAGTGTCAGTTAGTGTCAGATTGTCCGCCTTAATATCAAAGTCCCTGATCACCGCCATTACTAGCCGGGGAAAAAAAAAAGAAAAAGAAAAATTTCAGTATAAACTGTATATGATAGTTTGTAGACGCTATAACTTTTGAGTAAACCAATCAATATACGATTAGTGGGATTTTTTAACAAAAATATGTAGCAGAATACGTATTGGCCTAAATTGATGAAGAAATTCCATTTTTTTTTTTTTTTTATTGGAAATGTTTTATAGTAAAAATTATAGTTTTTTCAAAATTGTTGTTTATAGCGCAAAAAATAAAAAAAAAACAGTGGTGATCAAATACCACCAAAAGAAAGCTCTATTTGTAGGAAGAAAATTACCGTATTTATCGGCGTATAACACGCACTCCAAGTTTAGGAGAGAATTTTAAGGAAAAAAACTTTTAGGAGGGAAGTTTAAGGAAAAAAAACTTAAACAGTGTTCATCTGCAGCCTTGTTAGTGTCAGTGCAGCCTTTTCAGTGTCAGTGCAGCCTTGACCCAGTGTCCACTGCAGCCTTGTCAGTGCAGCTTTGCCCCAGTGCAGCCTTGTCAGTGCAGCTTTGCCCCAGTGGTCAGTGCAGCCTTACCCCCAGTGTCCATGCTTGGACAGATCGCCGCCGACATACACATAGCTGCATGTAGTTTTAAATATGGCGCCGCGGAGTTTGGAGGGACTCGGTGGAGCTGAACGAGCGCCGCCGAAATCACAGTGAGCCGAGATACACATAGTCGAGTGTTCTCGGCTCTTTCCGGCGCCGCTCACAGTCCCGCCCTATGATGGACATAAC
Source organism: Lithobates septentrionalis (assembly GCA_037952835.1). Taxonomy (NCBI): domain Eukaryota; kingdom Metazoa; phylum Chordata; class Amphibia; order Anura; family Ranidae; genus Lithobates; species Lithobates septentrionalis. The sequence goes on along the minus strand of JBBDGP010004314.1, from coordinate 26,591 downwards.
ACAGGTCCAATGGCGGGACTGGGCATGACTGTGAGCGGCGCCGGAAAGAGCCGAGAACACTCGACTATGTGTATCTCGGCTCTGTGATTTCGGCGGCGCTCGTTCAGCTCCACCGAGTCCCTCCGAACTCCGCGGCGCCATATTTAAAACGACACGCTATGTGATTGTCGGCGGCGATCGCCGCCGATAGATCACAATTAGCGGGGATCGGCGTATAACACGCATCCAGGATTTGCCCGATTTAAAGGGGAAAAAAGTGCGTGTTATACGCCGATAAATACGGTACATAAATTTCATTCATGTACAGTGTCGCATGACCGCACAATTGTCAGTTAAAGTAACGCAGTGCGATCTAGCAACAAATGGTCTGGTCATGAAGGGGGGTAAATCTTCTGAAGGTCAAGTAAATAAAAAAAAAGAAGCAAACTTTTTTTTATTTTATTTTTTGAATTAGATCCTAGACACAAATTTTCTTTACCACCAAATTACTTAGTAGTCGGATAATCTGAACAGTGAGTCAAGGAAATGACACCAGTAAATAATAAAATATATCACAGCATTTAATTTAAATAATTTATTACAATTAAAATATATTACTTTTGTATTAAATTAGATGTAAAGAGTTAAATTACGCCACCAAGTTATTATTTAAGCAGCAATCCCTGAGTCATATGCAGAACACTTCTAAGTGGTTAGCAGGGCCGTCTTAATAGCATCATGGGCCCCTGGGCATCATGCTCCGGGGCCCCTACAATGGAGACAGCGCAGGTAAACAGACATCAAGTAGGTAGGATGCAGACAAGCAGAGCTTCCCCTTTTGGGTGGAGCTCCGCATTAACTACATGAACAATCATTCTGTACAGCAAAGAAACAATGGGAAAATACTCCATACATACATACATCTGCACCCCAGATATCCCCCAGCACCCTGACCCCTCTACACCCCAGATATACCCCCAGCACTCTGACCCCTCTACACCCCAGATATTCCCCCAGCAGTCTGACCCCTCTACACCCCAGATATCCCCCAGCACTCTGACCCCTCTACACCCCAGATATCCCCCAGCACTCTGACCCCTCTACACCCCAGATATCCCCCAGCACTCTGACCCCTCTACACCCCAGATATCCCCCCAGCACTCTGACCCCTCTACAACCCACATATCCCCCCAGCACTCTGACCCCTCTACACCCCAGATATTCCCCCAGCAGTCTGACCCCTCTACACCCCAGATATTCCCCCAGCACTCTGACCCCTCTATATCCCAGATATCCCCCCAGCACTCTGACCCCTCTACACCCCAGATATTCCCCCAGCACTCTGACCCCTCTACACCCTAGATATCCCCCCAGCACTCTGACCCCTCTACACCCCAGATATCCCCCCAGCATTCTGACCCCTCTACACCCCACATATCCCCCCAGTACTCTGACCCCTCTACACCCCACATATCCCCCCAGCACTCTGACCCCTCTACATCCCAGATATCCCCCCAGCACGCTGACCCCTCTACACCCCAGCACTTTGATTCCTCTCTGCACCCCACATATCCCCCCAGCGCTCTGATCCCTCTCTGCACCCTAAATATTCCCCCAACACTTACAATATACCATAAAATACCCCTTGTATTACCACTACATCCCTGATACCCCCTACACTGTGGCCTCTCTACATCCCCAATACCTCTAGCACTTTAGCCACCCAAGATACCCTAAGCATTGCTACCCACTATACACCCCAGATCCCCCCTCAGCATTGTTTTCCCCCCATACACCCTTGATATCCCCCAGCACCAATATTCCATCCATGTAGAACCCCCTTTTCCAGTGGAGCTACAGTGCATATACAATTTTGGCTATGTGCCCACCCCCAGCACTGTGACAAGGACTCACCTATACCAATCAAGTCATGCAGGCAGAAGGAGGGGCGGAGGAGGGAGCATCCCTCCGGGCATTCCAAGCCCTTCGGTGCAAACAGTGCTGGACAGCTGGGCTCACCATGACACCATCTATAATGCCACTTCCGCAGGTGGGCTCTCAGTGCTGCCGACTCAGCAGCTCCCACTCCAGCTCCTACCCCACAGGCTCCTAGTCCCGAGCATTCAAGCTGCATGGGGCGGGGTCAGAGCATCACTGGCGCTCTGGCCCCGCCCCACCCTGCTGGCTGTGAAATAATAGGTATCGTTCTGCACAGCACGGCGCACCGCTGCCAACCTGTTCCCCCTGTGTATCCATCACTCTCAGTGCCATCATGGGGCCCCCAATTTCTGGGCAGCGTGGGCTCAAGGAGCAGCTTCTTTGTGGAAAGTGCAGGGGGCCCCCATGCAGCTGGGGCCCCTGGGCAGTGCCCAGGTGTGCCCTCTCATTAAGATGGCCCTGGTGGTTAGCACCTTATTCAGTGCCCCTTTCGTTATATTTTAGATAATTAGTAGTCACTAAGATCTCCATCAGCGGTCACCGGACCCAATAGGCTGAAAACATGATGAAAAAAAAAATGCCTTTGGGAGGGGGGCTAATTTATAGTAGAATATTCTGTCTCAGTGTAGCCCCAATGCACTCCCTGAGCCCCTTAGGCTCGGTTCACACTGGGGCGACTTGGGATCCGACTTGTACGTCCTCAAGTCGCCCCAGAAAGAGATTCACATTTAAGTGAATGGGAGCGTCTTAATAGACACTACTGAAGTTGCTCCGACTTCAGAGCGTACTCCCTGTACTACTTTGATCCGACTTCAGCCTATTGACTATCATTGAAGTCGGATCAAAGTCGGATCGCCGTCCGACTTCGGCATGCGACTTGTGCTCAGATGATCTTGAGGGGGAACTCCGCGCCAAATTTTAAATAAAAATCCGGCATGGGTTCCCCCTCCAAGGGCATACCAGGCCCTTGGGTCTGGTATGGACCTTGAGGGGAACCCCCTACGCCGAAAAAAAAGGCGTGGGGGGGTCCCCCAATCCATACCAGACCCTTATCCGAGCACGCAGCCCGGCCGGACAGGAATGGGGGTGGGGGACGAGCGAGCGCCCCCCCATCCTGAACCGTACCAGGCCGCATGCCCTCAACATGGGGGGTTGGTGCCTTGGGGGAGGGGGGCGCGCTGCGGCCCCCCCACCCCAAAGCACCTTGTCCCCATGTTGATGAGGACAAGGGCCTCTTCCCGACAACCCTGGCCGTTGGTTGTCGGGGTCTGTGGGCGGAGGGCTTATCGGAATCCGGGAGCCCCCTTTAATAAGGGGGCCCCCAGATCCCGGCCCCCCACCCTATGTGAATGAGTATGGGGTACATCGAACCCCTACCCATTCACCTAGGGAAAGTGTCAATTTAAAAAAAAAACACTACACAGATTTTTAAAGTAATTTATTAGACAGCTCCGGGGGTCTTCTTCCGACTTCGGGGGTCTCTCCGGTTCTTCTCCGCGCTCTCCGGGTCTTCTGCCGGGCTCCTCCGCTATTTTCTGCTCTTTTGCCGCTCTTTTGCTATAGCGGAGGAGCCCGGTCTCCTGCCTTCTTCTCTTCGGGGGTCTCCGGTTCTTCTCCGCGCTCTCCGGGTCTTCTGCCGGGCTCCTCCGCTATTTTCTGCTCTTTTGCCGCTCTTTTGCTATAGCGAAGGAGCCCGGTCTTCAATCTTCTGCCCTCTTCTCCTGATGTTGACACGACGCTCTCTGGGGCTGGAATGCACTCTGAGCGCTCCGCTCTGACTTATATAGGCGGTGACCCCGCCCCCTTATGCCGTCACAGTCCCTGGGCATGCTGGGACTGTGACGGTTTACGGGGCGTGGTCATCACCTGATGACCACGCCCCCTTATGTCGTCATAATCCCAGCATGCCCAGGGACTGTGACGGCATAAGGGGGCGGGGTCACCGCCTTTATAAGTCAGAGCAGAGCGCACAGAGAGCATTCTAGCCGGAGAGAGCGTCGTGTCAACATCAGAAGAGAAGAGGGCAGAAGACCGAAGACCGGGCTCCTCCGCTTTAGCAAAAGAGCGGCAAAAGAGCAGAAGAGAGCGGAGGAGCCCGGCAGAAGATCCGGAGAGCGTGGAGAAGAACCGGAGAGACCCCCGAAGTCGGAAGAAGACCCCCGGAGCTGTCTAATAAAATACTTTAAAAATCTATGTAGTGTTTATTTTTAAATTGACACTTTTTCCCTAGGTGAATGGGTAGGGGTACGATGTACCCCATACTCATTCACATAGGGTGGGGGGCCGGGATCTGGGGGCCCCCTTATTAAAGGGGGCTCCCGGATTCCGATAAGCCCTCCGCCCGCAGACCCCGACAACCAACGGCCAGGGTTGTCGGGAAGAGGCCCTTGTCCTCATCAACATGGGGGCAAGGTGCTTTGGGGTGGGGGGGCCGCAGCGCGCCCCCCTCCCCCAAGGCACCAACCCCCCATGTTGAGGGCATGCGGCCTGGTACGGTTCAGGAGGGGGGGGGGGGGCGCTCGCTCGTCCCCACCCCCATTCCTGTCCGGCCGGGCTGCGTGCTTGGATAAGGGTCTGGTATGGATTGGGGGGGACCCCCCACGCCGTCTTTTCGGCGTAGGGGGTTCCCCTCAAGGTCCATACCAGACCCAAGGGCCTGGTATGCTCCTGAAGGGGGAACCCATGCCGGTTTTTTATTTAAAATTTGGCGCAGAGTTCCCCCTAAAGATTCATACCAAACACAGTGGCGGGGATCCAAGTCGGATCCCCGTTCATTGAAAGTCGGACACATGTCGCAGGGCAAAGTCGGATCCACAAGTCGTGTTGAAGTCGCGTTGCAAAGTCACGTTGAAGTCGTGTTGCCCCTGTGTGAATCGAGCCTTAGACTGGTCATACACGGTACATATTTCAGGCGAAGATGCTCTCAGTGGGTGGCGGCCACCTCCCACCCAACATCTCGAGATTTAAAAAAAAAAAAAAGGGGTAGAAATGTGTCCACAGAACAGCTACCACATCCAATCAGATGAAGGCACTGTTCAGGTATTTTAAAACCGATGGGGTCAGCTGTCAAAATACAATAGCCGCGGAAGGAGATTCCTCCATCTGGGCTACCTGTGGATGGAGGAACCTGTTAGATTTTTGTGTATGACCACAGCTTTACTCCCAAGAGTCACTATTTTTGATTATATTTCATCCATGCTGAGAGAATAGTACCCACCCTATGAGGTACACTATATTACCAAAAGTATTGGAACGCCTGCCTTTACACGCACGTGAACTTTAATGGCATCCCAGTCTTGGTCCCTAGGGTTCAATATTGAGTTGGCCCACCCTTTGCAGCTATAACAGCTTCAACTCTTCTGGGAAGGCCGTCCACAAGGTTTAGGAGTGTGTCTATGGGAATGTTTGACCATTCTTCCAGAAGCGCGTTTGTGAGGTCAGGCACTGATGTTGTACGAGAAGGCCTGGACCGCAGTCTCTGCTCTAATTCATCCCAAAGGTTTTCTATCAGGTTGAGGTCAGGACTCTGTGCAGGCCAGTCGAGTTCCTTCATCCCAAACTCAACCATCCATGTCTTTATGGACCTTGCTTTGTGCACTGGTGCGCAGTCATGTTGGAACAGGAAGGGGCCATCCCCAAACTGTTCCCACAAAGTTGGGAACATGAAATTATCCAAAATGTCTTGGTATGCTGACGCCTTAAGAGTTCCCTTCACTGGAACTAAGGGGCCAAGCTTAACCCCTGAAGAACAACCCCACACCATAATCCCCCTCCACCAAATGATTTGGACTAGAGCACAAAGCAAGGTCCATAAAGACACGGATGAGCGAGTTTGGGGTAGAGAAACTTGACTGGCCTGCACAACTGGTCCTGACCTCAACCCAACAGAACACCTTTGGAATGAATTAGAGCGAAGACTGTGAGCCAAGCCTTCTTGTCCAACATCAGTGCCTGACCTCACAAATACGCTTTGGGAAGAATGGTCAAACATTCCCATAGACACACTCCTAAACCTTGTGGACAGCCTTTCCAGAAGAGTTGAAGCTGTTATATCTGCAAAGGGCGGGGCAACTCAATATTGAACCCTACGGACTAAGACTGGGATGTTATTAAAGTTCATGTGTGTGTAAAGGCAAGCGTCCCAATACTTTTGCTAATATAGTGTATATTACCATCTAGGGTTGCACCGATACCGTTTTTTTAACCTACGAGTACGATACATTCGGTCAAGTACTCGCTGATATGAAGTATTGATACCTTTGCATGTGTAATAGCACCGCCCCAGGACTACTTTAACTGCCTGCTGCTCCGCTGCCTCTAAACGTGAGTGGGTGCAGACCCTGCTGCAAACAGGAACATGAGAAGAGAAAAAAGTGGCTGGATGGCTGCACTCCAATGCAATCTCTTTTATTGATGAATAACCATAATTCTTACAGCAAACAGAGGTGAACTACAAAGATAAGCTGACGCGTTTCACACCTACATATGGTGCTTAATCATAGCTTTAAATATTGAACACATATGCATATATATATATATTAGAACTGCACAATTCTGGCCAAAATGAGAATCACAATTTTTTTGTTTAGAATAAAAAGATCACGATTCTCGCACCGTAAAATCTTTTCCATTATACAAAAAAAATTGGGCTAACTTTACTGGTTAGTTTTTTTTTTTTAAATCATTAATTTGTAATTTTTTCCCCAAAAATTGCATTTCAACGACTGCTGCGCAAATACAGTGTGACATAAAATATTGCAACAACCACCATTTTATTAACTAGGGTCTCTACTAAAAATATATATATATATATATATATTTATAATGTTTGGGGGTCCTAAGTAATTTTCTAGCCCCCCCCCCCCCCCCCCAAAAAAAGACTTTAACTTGAAACCAACAAATGTCAGAAATAGGTTTAGTGTTTAAGTGGTTAATCTTCCCTCATTTACACACCAAAGTCTATTCCTTTGATGTAAAGGACAAATTGTTACAATGTTTATACTTAAGTTCCACTGCTAAAGTTGTAATTCTTGGCAGACTGCCCATTTTTTTTTTTCCTTTCTTTTGATGGCTGTCGGCTTTAGCAGAGCAGAGAGAATTCTCTGCATAGAAAGAATCGGGATCGCAACGGGAAAAAAGATTGCGATAAGGATTCTTAATCATTAATCGTGCAGCTCTAATTATATATATATATATATATATATATATATATATACACACATACAAGTAGATCTGTAGGGCGTGGACAACCACCAACCAGTCACTTAATTGATAAAAGACCAAGACGTGTGTCCGTTCAGATGTTCTCAATACAACAATCAATTTAGAGCCAATCGGCTCTTTGACAATCATTACACATAATACAGACAAGTTTATGAGAAACATGTGGATAAAATTGTTCAAAAATTAATCTATAAACATTGTTACATAAACATCAAAAATCTCATAGTTATCAGGGACTACCATTAATATCGAAAAATTTAACCCAAACAACAACATGGAAACGGTAACACAAAAGGGTACATAACCACATACCGATCGATTAGAGGGAATTGTATATACACATGTGACCTGCCAACAAGAATATATACATGAATCTTATCAGCTGTTTAGAAAAAAGAACAACAAAGTGTTTATATAAAGAAATTGTATGAAATTCATAAAGAATCTTCCAATCCAAAAATGTATAAATATTAGCTTTTGAGGATATAGATGGATAAATTGATGCATAGATTGTCAACCAAAAAACGGCAAGTTCTATATATATAAGACCTCTACATATAGCTCAAAGAGTAATGGCCAACCGTGGGTAGCTGTCAAAGATAGATTATCCCAATACATAGAAGCCAAAAAAGGTATATGGACATAGATACAAAAGTGTGACTACAAACTAGCCGAGATATATATAAGTGCCGGCTTAAAAAGCTGCAGTGGAACAGGAGATATCATCAAGAAGTGACCAACATAATGGCAATGTCCATCCACCCATGTCAAACCAATATAGATATATATGACATTGAAAAAAAAACCTCCCCCCAAAAGATGAATGAATCAAAATGGCCAGGAACTATGGACCATTAAACTTTAATTAATGAACTCCTCCCCACCTCTTTTGGGCAGAACTATTTTCTCTACCCCTTGTATACATAAATTAGTCGCATCTTTGTTGTGGCACTGGTTCCAATGTTTGGCTACATTGGTCGAGTGATTTTTCTGTATGTCGTAGAGATGGTCATGTAAAACGATCTCTCAGTCTATGGATCGTGCGGGCCCACATACTGGATGGAACACGACTCAAGCGTAATAATGTAGACCAAATACCTGGTGTTACAATTTATAAATGACAACATTTTGTGATCTTTGTTAGTGACCATAGAGTGAATCGTGTCCCCTCTTAATGCGCAGGACAGCGCGGCCATCCTCCACCTCCACAGCGAAAAAGAGCCCTTAAACTGTAACCAGTGCTGATGTTGTGTTTTACTACTATATAAACTTGGGGACAGAGTTCTACCCAAAGTAGGGGCCCTACGGGAAACCGTTTTATTGCCCCTAGATAAAATTTGTGCATACACTGGGCCATTAAATAGAATGGGAAGATACTTCCTAATGGTAAATGCATCCTTGCCAATGCATATTGCCAGTGTCGTTGGCAATATTGATTGCCCGATCTAAAACAGGTTCAGAATATCCTCTATTTTTAATATTTCATATGTAAAGATTCTGACTGGAAGAGTCCTTGCTACATATACGCTTAAGTCTTAGAAATTGCTCTACTGGTATACCTTTGATGGCATGTTTAGGATGACCAGAATCTATTCTCAATTAAACTTTATATTTGGACGATTGGACAACTAGCCCCAAAAATGCGGGGACCTCTCCCACCAACCCATATAGAGATTGGCCAGGGAGGGTGAGAGCTTAGCACCCATGGAGGCTTCGGACTTTTGGAGGTAGAAGTCCCCATCAAACAAAGATATTGTGGGTTAGCAAAAATTCTAAGCTTTGTAAAATAAACTCCTGATGAACCAAAGAATGTCTACTGGGATGTCTGAGGAAAAAATGATACAGCTTGAAGTCCTAAGGAATGGAGAATAGAGGAATATAGGACTTGCAACATCGCAAGAGATCCATACTAGATTTTGATTCCATGTATGACTCTGAATGTCGATCAACAGCTGCTACCCAGGTAACTCAGAGACAAAGAGGTTCCAACTGGTGATCCACCCATTTACCCAATCGTTCATTCAAGGACCCAACTCCCGCTACAATGGGTCTACCTGCCACTGGGTTTAACCCTTTATGAACTTTTGGCAAATTATGGAATGTGGCGATGATAGGTGCATCGGGAATTAACATATCTCTCTCCTCAGAGAGAAAATACCAGCATTCACCGCTCTACTTAGCAACACATAAATCTCTATTTTGAACGTGGGCGTAGGATCACCTCAAAGTCTGAAATATGTGTTGACATCTGTGAGCTGGCGAATAGCTTCTATTTTATAATGCCCAGAATCCTGTACTACAACTGCCCCCCCCTTATCTGCACGTTTAATAACAATAGTGTTATCTGTACTTAAAGTTTTGAGTGCTTCTCTTTCAGGGGTTGTAAGATTGTTAGACATAGGAACACTTGAGCGTTTACGAGCTAGGCGATTAAGATCCCTCTCCACCATTTTCTGGAAATCATCCATATCCTTACCCCGAGAGTTCACAGGATAAAAATCAGAGCGCAACTTGAATGGAATAGCTGTATGCCCACCCGGGAACTCTGGGGGAACAGGGTTAGATTCTAGTACTAGATCCTCAAGATCACATAAAGCACATAATCTATGAATTTAAGTGTGGAGGATTGTGACCCACCTGTTCTCAATATGTCATCCCTACTACCTTCATCTGAAAACCATCTCATTGTTGAAATAGTGCTTTTTAAGGGTCAAAGACCTCACAGATTTATTGACATCAAGGATCGCGCTTAATAGATCAAAGTGTGGACTAGGAAATAAATTCAAATCCTTTGATAGTAAAGATATTTCATGATCACTTAATGTTTTTGTTGCAATAAATTTATGACATTTGCTGTGCTTTCTGGGGGCCGACCCCATAGCCGGTATCGGCCATCGTTTCCTTCGTTTGTGCCGTCTTCCTCCTCTCCTCGTTTTCTTGTGTCTTCTTTCTGTTGGCACCCCGAAAATTCTTGTTTTAAAAGGGTAAGTTCACCTTTACAGAAAACTCGGTAAGGTGAACTTAGATAGGTCCCTCCGTCCCGGTCCCGCTGACCTGTACCGCAGCAATCGCCCCGGTATATCCACGCGAGGAGACCGGGGCTTAAAAAAATTCTCTGAGCTGAATGTCCCCCTGACAGCGGACGTTTTGGAGCATTCTAATTGGTCAACGCCAACCAATCAGCAGCCGCATAGCCTGTCCTGTTGGCTATGGAGAAGACGCGAGGATGGAGAGAGGATTTCTAAGCCCCGGGATCCTGACGCGGATATACAGGAGCTTAGAACGGGAGATCGCAGTGGTCCAGGTCAGCGGGACCAGGGGCGGCGAGGAGGGGGAACCTGTGTAAGTTCACCTTACAGATTTTTCTGTAAAGGTGAACTTACACTTTAAAGTTTGTGCATTGGTTGGGCCACCCCCTCCAATAGGTCGACTCATGGTTTCAGGAGAGGAATCTGAAGCTGTAATCACTATTGTATTATCAAGTTGGTCGTTTTCAGTATCCGAAAAACTCACTCACTTTTTAGTATGCCTTTTACGTGGGCGAGTGATAAATTAGGTTTTTTTTCTAAATATAAACATTTGGGCTTTCATAGTCCACATGGTCCCGAACCATCTTATCTTTTTTTTTTTTCGGAAATAATCTATTTATTTATTCATTTTTGTATTGGAAGATACATTATGATTTTCATACAATTTCTTTATATAAAACACTGTCTTCTTTTTTCTAAACAGCCGATAAGAGTCATGTATATATTCTTGTTTTAAGGTCACACATATATTATGTATATATACAATTCCCTCTAATCGATCGCTATGTGGTTATGTACCCTTTTGTGTTGCCCTTTCCACATTGTTGGTTGGGTTCATTTGAGTACCTATTGATCAATTGATTGAATTTTTCTATATTATTGGTAGTCCCTGATAACTATGAGATATATATGTATAGTTTTTTTGATGTTCATATAACAATGTTTATAGATTAATTTTTGAACAATTTTATCCACATATTTCTCATGACCTTTTCTGTATTATGTGTGATGATTGATTGTTTTATTTTATTCATGGTCAAGGAGCCGATTGGCTCTAAATTGATTGTTGTATTGACAACACCTGAACGGACACACGTGTTGGTCTTTTATCAATTAAGTGACTGATTGTTTGTTGTCAACGCCCTACAGATCTACTTGTATGTATACTGTATATACACTACCGTTCAAAAGTTTGGGGTCACATTGAAATGTCCTTATTTTTGAAGGAAAAGCACTATACTTTTAAATGAAGCTAACTTTAAACTAGTCCTAACTTTAAACAAATATACTCTATACATTGCTAATGTGGTAAATGACTATTCTAACTGCAAATGTCTAGTTTTTGGTGCAATATCTACATAGGTGTATAGAGGCCCATTTCCAGCAACTATCACTCCAGTGTTCTAATGGTACAATGTGTTTGCTCATTGGCTCAGAAGGCTAATTGATGATTAGCAAACCCTTGTGCAATCATGTTCACACATCTAAAAACAGTCTAGCTCCTTCCAGAAGCTACAAAACTGACCTTCCTGTGAGCAGATTGAGTTTCTGGAGCATCACATTTGTGGGGTCAATTAAACGCTCGAAATGGCCAGAAAAAGAGAACTTTCATCTGAAACTCGACAGTCTATTCTTGTTCTTAGAAATGAAGGCTATTCCATGCGAAAAATTGCAAAGAAATTGAAGATTTCCTACAACGGTGTGTACTACTCCCTTCAGAGGACAGCACAAACAGGCTCTAACCAGAGTAGAAAAAGAAGTGGGAGGCCGCGTTGCACAACTAAGCAAGAAGATAAGCACATTAGAGTCTCTAGTTTGAGAAACAGACGCCTCACAGGTCCCCAACTGGCATCTTCATTAAATAGTACCCGCAAAACACCAGTGTCAACATCTACAGTGAAGAGGCGGCTGCGGGATTTTGGGCTTCAGGGCAGAGTGGGAAAGAAAAAGCCATATCTGAGACTGGCCAATAAAAGAAAAAGATTAAGATGGGCAAAAGAACACAGACATTGGACAGAGGAAGACTGGAAAAAAGTGTTGTGGACGGATGAATCCAAGTTTGAGGTGTTTGGATCACAAAGAAGAACGTTTGTGAGACGCAGAACAAATGAAAAGATGCTGGAAGAATGCCTGACGCCATCTGTTAAGCATGGTGGAGGTAATGTGATGGTCTGGGGTTGCTTTGGTGCTGGTAAGGTGGGAGCTTTGTACAGGGTAAAAGGGATTCTGAATAAGGAAGGCTATCACTCCATTTTGCAACGCCATGCCATACCCAGTGGACAGCGCTTGATTGGAGCCAATTTCATCCTACAACAGGACAATGACCCTAAACACACCTCCAAATTGTGCAAGAACTATTTACAGCAGAAGCAGGCAGCTGGTATTCTATCGGTAATGGAGTGGCCAGCACAGTCACCAGATCTGAACCCCATTGAGCTGTTGTGGGAGCAGCTTGACCGTATGGTACGCCAGAAGTGCCCATCCAACCAATCCAACTTGTGGGAGCTGCTTCTAGAAGCATGGGGTGCAATTTCTCCAGCTTACCTCAATAAATTAACAGCTAGAATGCCAAAGGTGTGCAATGCTGTAATTGCTGCAAAAGGAGGATTCTTTGATGAAAGCAAAGTTTGATGTAAAAACAATGTTATTTCAAATACAAATCATTATTTCTAACCTTGTCAATGTCTTAACTCTATTTTCTATTCATTTCACAACGTATGGTGGTGAATAAGTGTGACTTTTCATGGAAAACACAAAATTGTTTGGGTGACCCCAAACTTTTGAACGGTAGTGTATACCTGCATATGTGTTCAATATTTTAAGCTTTGATGTAGGTGTGAAACACGTCAGCTTATCTTTGTAGTTCACCTCTGCTTGCGGTAAGAATTAGGGTTATTCATCAATAAAAGAGATGGCATTGGAGTGCAGCCATCCAGCCTCTTTTTCTCTTCTACTGATACCTTTGCGGTGGGATTTCAGCCCATACAAAAGGAATAGACTCAAATCGCACTGCAAAGAATCAAATGCAATTTGAACAGTAATGCGTTGCGATTCCTGTTCTTATCGCATGGTTTCCCCCACCCCTCCTGTATGAACCCAGGCTGAAGTCACTATGACAAGCCTGGGTTCACACAGGAGCGGCGGGGGAAACCACATGAGATTTGGATAGGAATTGCACCGTATTCCTGTTCAAACCACATGGGATTCTTTGCAGTGCGATTTGAGCTCATTTCATTTTGCATGGGCTCAAATCGCACCGCAAAGGTATCAGTTTCATGTATCAGAGCATTTGCACAAGTACAAGTACTTGTGCAAATGCTTAGCATTGACACCGGTATTGGTGCAACTCTGATTACATCTCTTAGGACAGAGTTCTGGTGTTACTTACACAGGGGGAGGGGGGGCAAGGGAGGCATTTCATGTTGCTACACAAAGATATGGAGCCGGTGCACGCCATTAGTGTATGTTTTAGTATAAACCCTCTCGTATCTCAGCGTATTTTTCTGCGCTCGGTTTCTTCCTGCACGCCGTCTTTCCCCAAGGTTTTCTCTTCCTCATCTTCCCTCCCTTCTTCAACCATTTCCCTTTATTCTGGCGTTTCCTCTTGTGGTAGAGTGGTTGGACCAAGCGGTCAATGTTGTCATCAACAGAGAAGACCAAACTTTCTTTGCCTGTAAGATGCACGGTCTGCTCCTCCAGCTTTGCCGTTTCCTTTTCTGCCGGTTCTAGCATTTCCTCCGCAGGATGATCCATCTTCTACAACAAACATAGACCATCATGGTGGAAGAATAAAAACAGTACCTGCAATCTTTTTAACATGCACAGTATGACAGCTCAGTGATGTCCCTCCTGCAATGATTCTACTACAAGAGGTCTCACGTGTAGTAGAACATTTAAAGAGCAAGTCCACCTTTACAGAAAAATCTGTAGGGTGAACTTACACAGGACGCCCTCCTCAAACCCCCCCCCCCCCCATCTGGAGCGCGGCGATCTCCCGTTCTGAGCCCTGCTATAGCCGGGTCCGGGGCTTAGAAATCCCCTCAGCTTTCACTCTTCTTCTTCCCCGCTGACAGGACGGGGCTATGCGGGTTCTGATTGGTCGGCGCCGCCCACCAATTAGAATGCTCCTAAACGTACCTCCTGACGGGGTACGTTTTTGGAGGTTAAGCTGCGAAGATTTCTAAGCCCCGGACCCGTGACGCGGCTATAGCAGAGCCCATAACAGGAGATTGCCGCGCTCCAGATCAGTGGGACTGGTGGGGGGGGGGGGGGGGATGAGGAAGGGGTCCTGTGTGAGTTCAGCTTACAAATTTTTCTGTAAAGGTGAACTTACCCTTTAAAGTTTGTTAAACCACCATTTCCCAAATGGGTGCCCAAACCTCATAGATCTGCATGTGCAAAGGTTAAACACATGTTGATGGAACCATTCTTACTTTAGGCAAGAGAGCAGCTTATGTAGAATGGGTATAGAAAATAATTCACCCCCCCCCCCCCTTAAAATAATCACATTTGCCTGAAATGAAGACAGTCACAGTTTTTGTTTTATCCAGTTGTATTTACTCTGTTCAACTTATACCATCCAAGTGAAAGATCAATAGTATGCAAGCTCTTGGAGGGGATGATAAGGGACTATATACAAGATTTTAGTAATGTTCTCCTTCAACCACTGTGTGGTCATTTTTGCTGTGTGCTTTGGGTCATTGTCATGTTGGAAGGTAAACCTTCTTCCCATTGACAACTTTTTGGCAGAGGGCAGCAGATTTTCCTCAAGAATTTGACTGTATTTTGCCCATCTATTTTTCCTTCTATCCTGACAAGTGCTCCAGAGAGAAACACCCCCATACCAGGATATTACCCCCCCCCCCCACCCCCATACCAGGATATTACCCCCCCCCACCCCCATACCAGGATATTACCCCCCCCCCCACCCCCATAACAGGATATTACCCCCCCCACCCCCATAACAGGATATTACCCCCCCCCACCCCCATAACAGGATATTACCACCTCCATGCTATACTGAAGGAATGATGTTATTTGGATGGTGAGCTGTACTGGATTTCTGGTGTTGAGACCAAATAATTCAATTTTAGTCTCATCTGACTAGAACACCTTTTTCCATGTGGCCTCAGAATCCCCAAGGTGCGTTTTGGCAAAGCTCAGTGGTGACTCCGTGTGGCCTTTCCTGAAGAGTGTCTTTTTTCTTGCACCCTTCCCATACAAGCCACATGGGTGGAGAATTTGTGATATTGTTCTCACATGCACACAATGACCGCTCTTCGTCATAAATTCCTGCAGCTGCTTCAGAGTTTCTGTAGGCCTCTTGGTGGCCTCTCTGACCAGTGTCCTCCTGGCTCTTTCATCCAGTTTGGAGCGACGTCCTGATCCAGGGAGGGTCTGTGTTGTACCAAATACCTTCCACTTCTTAATAATAGACCTCACTATGCTTCTGATAAAGTCTTTGACATTTTTTCTGTATCCATCTCCTTACTTGTGCCCGTCCACAACTTTATCCTCTAGATCCTGGTGACAGCGCCTTGCCACCCATAGTTGAACGATTGCTTCAGTTGCACTACCAGGGACTGAAATGCTCCAGGAAAGCTCTTTTCATGCTGAGCTAATCAAAATGACAACAGCTGATCACAGTTAAAAGGCAAATGTATTTGTGTGCCATTAAGAAGGTGATTAGCTACATTCACTGATTGAGTTTACAAGTAATTTTTAGCAGGGGGGGGTGATCCTTTTTCCAACTCAGTGACTGTTTTTGAATTTTTTTTTAAAGTTTTTCTGACATTGGTGTTATATCTTTCACTTGGATAGTATCATTTGCAATGAATGATACAGTTTTCATTACTAAAATCTTGTATATAGTCCCTTATCATCCCCTCCAAGAGCTTGCATACTATTGATCTTTCACTTGGATGTTATCATTTGCACTGAGTAAATTCAGCTGGATAAAACAAAAACAGTGTCTGTCTTCATTTCAGGCTGCAAAGCAACAAAATGTGATTATTTTAAGGGGGGGGGGGGGGGGTAATTATTTTCTATGCCCACTGTAGATATACAGATGATCTTCAGGCTAGCAGTTTAAGAAGAACAAGGTAGAGGTGCAATTCTAAAGCCTTGTATACACAATGAGAATATTGGATGAATGATCGTCCCTTTTTTTTTTTTTTGCTAGTCTCATATTGAAAACGAATAGGTTACTAAAGTTCCGAAAATTTTTGTAAGACAGAACACAACTTTGGAAGTGATGTCATTTTTTGTACAAATCCTATACTAATTACATTAAAATTGTTTGTTTTGTTATTGTATGGGAAAAAGTGTCATGCCCGTCTGGATATTTTTGCATGAACTGTCATGATTGGGTCTGGAAAGCTGTGTACTAATGAAGAGATTAGTGGACGATCGCTCAGAATGGGGTGTTTTTCTTCAGATTTTCTCATCGTGTGTACTAGGCATAGGTCGTCACCATAATGCCTTTGTTTTGGCAACTGGACATAAAAATTCCTCTGCGATCCATCTCAAATATCTGTTGCCATTTTTCTGGCCAGGGAGGTCACTGTGCTTAAATCTGCCCGATTCTATTCCCGGAGGAACTTTTAGCTTCCGGTACAGACACTCTAGACCACTTCCAGGCACAATTGTATACACTCTTCTATGGACACCTTGAAGACATACCTTTAATATACACTATATTGTCAAAAGTATTGGGACGCCTGCCTTTACACGCACATGAACTTAAATGGCATCCCAGTCTTAGTCCGTAGGGTTCAATATTGAGTTGGCCCACTTTTTGCAGCTATAACAGCTTCAACTCTTCTGGGAAGGCTGTCCCCAAGGTTTAGGAGTGTGTCTATGGCAGGGATATGCAATTGGTGGACCTCCAGCTGTTGCAGAACTACAAGTCCCATGAGGCATAGCAAGACTCTGAAAGCCACAAGCATGACACCCAGGGGCAGAGGCATGATGGGACTTGTAGTTCTGCAACAGCTGGAGGTCCGCTAATTGCATATCCCTGGTCTATGGGAATGTTTGACCATTTGTGAGGTCAGGCACTGATGTTGGACGGGAAGGTCTGGCTCGCAGTCTCTGCTCTAATTCATCCCAAAGGTGTTCTATTGGGTTGAGGTCAGGACTCTGTGCAGGCCAGTCATGTACCTCCACCCTAGACTCGCTCATCCATGTCTTTATGGACCTTGCTTTGTGCACTGGTGCGCAGTCATGTTGGAACAGGAAGGGGCCATCTCCAAACTGTTCTCACAAAGTTGGGAGCATGAAATTGTCCAAAATGTCTTGGTATGCTGTTGCCATAAGAGTTTCCTTCACTGGAACTAAGGGGCCAAGCCTAACCTCTGAAAAACATCCCCACACCATAATCCCCCCTCCAATAAATGATTTGGACCAGTGCACAAAGCAAGGTCCATAAAGACATGGATGAGTGAGTTTGGGGTGGAAGAACTTGTAACTAGCCTGCACAGAGTCCTGACCTCAACCCGACAGAACACCTTTGGGATGAATTAGAGCGGAGGCTGCAAGCCAGGCCTTCTCGTCCAACATCAGTGCCTGACCTCACAAAAGTGCTTCTGGAAAAATTGCAGTTTCTGGAAGGTTGCAGCTTCTTCAGTGACCACTTACTATTTAATTAAAGGGGTTGTAAAGGTAAAATTTTTTTTTAAAAAATAACAAACATGTTATACTTACTTTCACTGTGCAGCTCGTTTTGCACAGAGTGGCCCCGAACCTGCTCTTCTGGGGTCCCTTGGCGGCTGTTTCAGCTCCTCCCCGCAAGAACTAACCACCTTAATGCGAGCTCCCTCGCATGGTGGTTAGTTCTTGTGGGCGCGCTCCCGTGATACAGCCGGCGGCTATAGCCGCTCACTGTATCACTCGGCCCCGCCCCCCGGCACGCCGCGTCATTGGATGTGATTGACAGCAGCGCGAGCCAATGGCTGCGCTGCTTTCAATCCATCCACTGTAGCCAATCAGCGGGCAGGCTGAGCTGCAATAGAGATGACGGGAACGAGCAGCGGAGATTCGAGGTGTCAGGTAAGTAAAACGGGGGGGCTGGGGGCGGCGGTATTGTCAAAAGTTTTTTCACCTTAATGCATATAATGCATTAAGGTGAAAAATTTTTTACCTTTACAACCCCTTTAATTGCATTAATTGTTTGGTTCACTTAAACTGAGGGGTGGAGGGATAAGCGCAGGAATCTTCATATATAAATAGCTTCTGGAAGAATAGTTAAACATTCCCATAGACACACTCCTAAACCTTGTGGACAGCCTTCCCAGAAGAGTTGAAGCTGTTATAGCTGCAAAGGGTGCGCCAACTCAATATTGTACCCTATGGACTAAGACTGGGATTCCAATAAAGTTCATGTGCGTGTAAAGCAGGGTTCTCAAACTGGCGGCCCTCCAGCTGTTGCGAAACCACAAGTCCCATCATGCCTCAGCCTGTGGGAGTCATGCTTGTAACGCCTCATGGGACTTGTAGTTTCGCAACAGCTGGAGGGCCGCCAGTTTGAGACCCCATGGTGTAAAATCAGGTGTTCCAATACTTTTGACAATATAGTATACAGTGTATATATATATATATATATATATATATATATATATATATATATTGGTACAACAGCTTTATCCCAGGTCAGGTTCACCCCTTTATCCATAATTCCTTTCCTGGGTGCCTCTTCACCACTCTTTCTGACAGTATTATGCATGTTATATGTATACACAATGGTTAAAGCTCCACTGAACACCAGTATATCATACTAGAGTTTATATCTGGTATCTGTGTTACATGCATGAGCTATACACATATTCTTGACTGTTTATGTAGCGGTGCTATTGTCTATTTTGATATCTCCTAAAACAGGCAACGGCAAGAGGAATGCAGAGGGACAGGCTTGCATGTCAGCCTCTGCATTTCTCTTGCCATTGCTATAAATAAACCAGCTGTCTCCCTCATAGTTGTTGTCGGATTGCCCATGGCAGGAGCGAGGGGCAACCTAATAACAAAGGGTTAGAAACCACCTAGAAACATGGGACAAAGTACTACATGTGCGTTGTCCCAGAGGGGACAGAACTGAAAAATAAAAATTCTAATACCGTATATACTCGAGTATAGGTCAAGTTTTTCAGCACATTTTTTTGTGCTGAAAGTGCCCCCCTCGACTTATACTGGAGTCAAGCACTTTTCTGCAGCAAAAAATTTCATTTTCCGAACCGACTTTGGGGCCCCGTATCTGAGGGCCCCTTGGTGCTAGGAACCCCAAATTTGGTGTGCAAACCCAGGACCTGGTACCAGAACATATCCAAAGCTGGGGTTCCTAGCACCAAGTGGCCCCGAGATACAGGGCCCCAAAATCGGTTCGGAAAATGTCATTCTCTGCTGCAGAAAAGTGCTTGACATTTTCTGAACCGATTTTTGGGGCCCCAGATCTCAGGGCCACTTGGTGCTAGAAATCCCAGCTTTGGATATTTTATGGTGCTAGTTCCACTGGGTTTGCACACCAAATTTGGGGTTCCTAGCACTAAGTGGCCCCGAGATACGGGGCCCCAAAATCGGTCAACTGTGTCCATCTGCAGCAATGTAATTTCGGGACACTTTGGGTTCAGAGACCCCAAATTTTGGCTGCAGCTAGGGGGCATCTAGAAACCCTGAACTACCGAGTTTGAAGTTTGGGGGACCTATGGCTGCAAATGGGCACAGTGAGGCATGCAAAAGGGCATTGTTGACCCTCTTTTCCACTTACAGTAGCTTTGCATTTCTCACCCTCGTCTTATACTCGAGTCACTAAGTTTTTCCCATTTTTTTGTGGTAAATTAGGGCCTCGACTTATACTCAGATCGACTTATACTCGAGTACATACGGTAATTGATTTTCTCCAAACCAATAAAATCAGATTCAACCATCATCCTCAAAAAAGGTCATCAACAGGACCTTTTAGGTGAACAGAGGGTGTGACTATGAGCAGAGAGGTGAAACTTTCCAAAATAGGGCATGAGTTTAAAGATCATAATTAGTTTAAAAAAACGGTTATAATTTAAACAGTTGGTGATCTGCATAGAATGATCTTTGGTATAATTTATCCACCATAGAGCTACCCTTTAACCCTGAGGGACCTTGGTGGGGTGATGCTGCCATGTTATAACTAGATCAGACAGTGAAGTGCTCCTGTCACCCCATATATGTGGATGCAGAACTTTGGTAGACTGGTTCAGCCAAAACTGATTGCAAAATCTGGTGCCGCTCTGCATAGAAACCAATCAGCTTCCAGGTTTTATTGTCAAAGCTTCATTGAACAAGCTGACGTTAGAAGCTGATTGGGTAACCATGCACAGCTGCACCAGATTTCGCACTTTCCAGTTTTAGTAAATCTACCCCATAGTGTGATTGTGTCTCAGTGTTTTCATTAGTGAACATTGGGGTTGATTTACTAAAGATAAATCCACTGTGCACTATAAGTGCACTGCAAGTGTACTTGGAAGTGCAGTCGCTGTAGATCTGAGGGGAAGCTCTGCTGATTTCTATCATCCAATCATGTGCAAGCTAAAATGCTGTTTTCTACTGTCCTTGCATGTCCCCCCCCCCCCCCCAGATCTACAACGACTGCATTTCCAAGTGCACTTACAGAACTTAGAACTTCTAAGTGCACTCTAATAGGGCGTACACACGGTCGGACTTTGTTCGGACATTCCGACAACAAAATCCTAGGATTTTTTCCGATGGATGTTGGCTCAAACTTGTTTTGTCTACACACGGTCGCACAAAGTTGTCGGAAAATCCGATCGTTCTAAACGCGGTGACGTAAAACACGTACGTCGGGACTATAAACGGGGCAGTGGCCAATAGCTTTCATCTCTTTATTTATTCTGAGCATGCGTGCCACTTTGTCCGTCGGATTTGTGTACACGCGATCGGAATTTCCGACAACGGATTTTGTTGTCGGAAAATTTTATCTCCTGCTCTCCAACTTTGTGTGTCGGAAAATCCGATGGAAAATGTCCGATGGAGCCCACACACGGTTGGAATTTCCGTCAACACGCTCCGATCGGACATTTTCCATCGGAAAATCCGACCGTGTGTACGGGGCATTAGTGCACAGTGGATTTGCCTTTAGTAAATAACCCCCTAAGTCTACGTCTGTACATTCGTTTAAAAAAATAAATAAAATAAAGTAAAATGCACTTACCACAGGCGTCTCCCCAAGCTGGATTTGTAACCATATATTCAATCTTTGGCTCCAGTCACCAGGAGGATCAACTTCCCACAGGCGTTCCTGCTCCTTAGAATTATCCATAAGAAATCTTCCACACACTTAGAGCAAAAATGTAAAAGAACCATCTGATCAGCTTTACTATGCCAACAAATTCCGTCTCTAATAACGCATGGCAAGAGCAATGATGTGCATTAGTGTATCCCGCCATAAAACTATTTTGGTCTGATATTGCACATTTGTATTATAACGCTGACCACCATCCAAGTCCCTTTAAATATATCTACTTGTCTTTTGGGCCATCGTTAGGCCTCCTTTTATTCTACTCTGGGAACTTCCTCACTTCCTGATGACACGCGCTCTAGCGTGAAATGCACAGAAGCGAGGCCTGACACTCACAACAATACGAGCCCTTTACTTCCGTCTGGATGGCTGAGACGCACTGCGCACGCCACGAGTCATTTAGCGGCGTCCGACCGGCTTCTACTTTCCCTTGAGCGGATTGTTTTTGATCCTGTGCTGGACTATGTAAGTGCTAATTTTAGAGCCCTTTCACACTGGGCGGGTGTCGGCGGGAAAGCGGCACTATTCGTCCGCTAGCGGGGCGGTTTTAACCCCCGCTAGCGGCCGAAAAAGGGTTAAAACCACCCACACAGCGCCACTGTAGCGGCGGTTTGGAGGCACTGCCCCATTGTTTTCAATGGGCAGGGGCGCTTTAGGAGCGGTGTATACACACTGCTCCTACAGCACTGCAAAGATGCGGCTTGCTGTCCTGCAAGCGCACCGCTCCAGTGTGAAAGGCTTTCACACTGGAGAGACAGGAGAGGCTCTTTACAGGCGCTAATGTTAGCGCTGTAGTGCCTGTAAAGCGCCTCAGTGTGAAGGGGGTCTTAAATCGGGATTCCGTCCCTGTAAAAAAAAATTAAAAGTCAGCAGCTACTAACACTGTAGCTGCTGACTTTAAATAAGTACTTACCTGTCCTGGGTGCCAACAATGTCGTCCACCCGAGGCCGACCCGTCCCTAGGCTCTCGGGTCCCGGCATCGCCATCCTAGGTAAGGGAAACAGGCAGGGGAGCCTTGCGGCTTCACTGCCAGTTTCCTACTGCGCACGCGCGAGCGGCGCGGCGCTCTGTGAATGGCCCCGTGGTGTTCTGGGAACACACACAGTTTCCAGAAGACAACGGGGCTGCTCACCGAGGAGCAGAACACGCTGCGGAATAGGAAGAGGTAGATTAGGAAGACTGCCTAGCAACAAGGGTTTAGGTAAGTTTAAATTTTTTTTTTTTCAAATATTTTTTTTAGGATTTTTGGTGAATTTTTTTTTTTTTCAGGGTGGCCCTCCACTTTAAGCAATAAATTTTAAGCGGTATCACACTATAACCTGCCTTCTGTGGCTCTTGGTGGTGGAGTCATTTTCAACATACTCGATGCAAGATGATTATATGCAGTGGAGAATATATAAGGTGACGATCCCTACGTTTATAACCTGCATATTGGAATGGGATGCAGCTTACTCTACACACGATTCCTCCACACATGATTGTTTGATTGGAATGAGATACTTGAAGGCAGGGCTTTTTTTCTCAAACAATAGGTGCTGGAACTCAACCACGACCCCCCAAAACCCCTCCCCCCACACACACCCTCCAAATCACATCAAATAGTGGGTGTGGTCATATTTCACAAACAGTAGAAGGGTCTTAAAGGGGCATTAAATACCAGGATTGCATTACATACAGAGTTCAGAGTTCATAGGGGTTACATATAGAGTGCAGAGCTGTCACTTGTAAACACAGAAACCGGACTTCTGTGTTTACAAGTGATTGTGGTGAGCAGGCACCAAAGGGTCTGAGCCAGAGGTGGTGGAACTGAGTTCCACCAAGTTCCCCTTGAAAAAAAGCCCTGCTTGAAGGAGATTTACCATTGGAAGAAGGATTTCTCTCTATATAATACATGCTTTATGGTCACTTTGTGGCCGAGGCTATCTGGTGAGCGCATTTTATTATCATTTCAGGTGAAGCACTTTATAAGCGAGATTTTAAGCACTTTTGTACTTTATTATTCACAGTGTTGGAGTATACACAGGAAGATTTAATTATCCCTTTCATGACTAAGCCTATTTCTGACATTTGGTGTTTACAAGTTAAAATCTGTATTTTTTGCTAGAAAATTACTTAGAGTCCCCATATATTATATATATATATATATATATATATATATATATATATATATATATATATATATATATATATATATATATATATATATATATATATATATATTAGCAGAGAATCTAGAGAATAAAATGGCGATTGTTGCAATATTTTATGTCACACAGTATTTGTGCAGCGGTGTTTTAAGCGCAACTTTTTGGGAAAAGGGACACATTCATGAATTTTAAAGAAACCAAACAGTAAAGTTAGTCCAATTTTTTTGTACAATGTGAAAGATGATGTTACGCCGAGTAAATAGATACCAAACATGTCACGCTTTATAATTGCACACACTCTTGGAATGGCGACAAACTACGGTACCTAAGAATCTCCATAGGCGACGCTTTAAATTTTTTTTTTTTACGGTTACCAGGTTAGAGTTACAGAGGAGGTCTAGTGCTAGAATTATTGCTCTCGCTCTGACGATCACGGCGATATCTCACATGTGTGATTTGAACATATGCACATATGCAGGCGTGACTTCCGTATGCGTTTTCTTTGCTGCGCGAGCTTGCGGGGACGGGGGCGCTTTCAAAATTTTTTATTTTTTTCTTATTTTTTTTTTTATTTATTTTTATATTAATAAATTGTGTTTTAAAAAAAAAATGTGATCACTTTTATTGCTGTCACAAGTAATGTAAACATCCCTTGTGACAGTAATAGGTGGTGACAGGTACTCTTTATGGAGGGATCGGGGGAGTCTAAAAGACCCCCCGATCCCTCCTTTGCACTTCAAAGTATTAAGATCGCCATTTTCGGTGATTCTGAATATTGTATATTTTTTTTAAAACCGGCACCATTGGCAGCCGAGCAAACAGGAAGTGACGTTGTGACGTCGCTTCCGTGTTTACAATCAGGAGACTGGAACTGAGCCGTTTCCGGCTTCGTGCCAGTCTGTCCCTAGCCACCGGAAGTGGCGGATCATCGAACGGGTCTCCCGGTGGGACGGGAGGCCCGTTCAGAGCGGCGGGAGGGGGGACGTCCCCTCCCGCTCCTCCGGGATAACTTTTGAGCGGCTTTTAGCTGCATCGGTTGTTGTTATCCCTGGAAAGCCGATCGCTGGCTCTAAAAAACGGTACCGGGATGATGCCTGCAGCTGTGGGCATCATCCCGGTATAACCCCCGAAAGCCAAGGCCGCACATCTGCGTACGCTCGGCGGGAAGGGGTTAAACATGTTTATTATGGACATTTTTGATGGTCATATAATTGTGCACTTTATTAACTAAGTTCACACTGTTTATTTATCAATTTATTATTGGTTTCTATATTGCCCTTTTGCGCCCTTTATATATATTTTTATCACTTATTAGTTTTTACTAATTTCAGGTGCAGCATTTGGTGTATACATATAAAAATATAATTTTTTTCTGATTTACACAGTGGCGCCGACAACCCAACACTTCCCCTTTTCAATTTAAAGCGGAGTTCCACACAAAAATGGAACTTCTGCTTTTCAGAACCCCCACCTCCGGTGTCACATTTGGCACCTTTCAGGGGGGAGGGGGGTGCAGATACCTGTCTAAGACAGGTATTTGCACCCACTTCCGGCATAGACTCCCATAGGAGTCTATGCCTCTTCCCGTCCCGACCGCGCTGTCTGCTGGGAACACACAGCTCCCAGGAGAGAGCGGGGACCACTTGGGACGCGCAGCGCGACTCGCGCATGCGCAGTAGGGAACCGGGAAGTGAAGCCGCAACACTTCACATCCTAATTCCCTCACCTAGGATAGCGGCGGCAGCTGCTGAGAACCGAGCGGGTTCTCGGCGTCCCCTGCCGACATCGCTGGACCCTGGGACAGGTAAGTGCCCATGTATTAAAAGTCAGCATGTCACGCCAATACTCACCAAGGCCGAGATGCCGAGAGCGGCTTGCCCTTACGACCACGCGCACCCGAACCCCCGAGAGTGAGACAGGGGATCGGGGGCACGCGGAGGCACGGGTCTCCGGAAAACTGTAGAATGACTTGAGTGGAGAGTCTTCTGAGGAAGTGCCTGAGGGTGCAAGGGAAGAGGTTAAGAGAACACAAGCTTATGGCAAGAGCGTCCTTGGAACTGAGAGTATCAAGGGGGTGTCCGTCCCGTGGAAGGTATATTTGAGAGCAAGGCAGAAGACCAAAAGTCCAACTGGTCTGGAGTGATCACGTAACAGGCCAGAGGTCCGGATGGCAGCAGCAAGGGGGGACTTTATCCAGGCAGAGAGTCAGGGTATTAACAAGGTCGGGTGTCCAGGCAGAGGGTCAGGGTATCCAGCAAGCAGAGTAGTCAGGTATCCAAGCCGAGGGTCAGGGTATCAAGCCAGCAGAGTAGTCGGGTATCCAAGCAGAGGGTCAGGGTATCAGGCAAGCAGAGTAGTCGGGTATCCAGGCAGAGGGTCGGCAACAGCAAGTAACAGCAAGCAAGATTCACAAAACACAGGCAGGGAAGCTGACGACAAACCAGCAACCCGACTGGGTGCTGGTGTCGTCTGAAGTACCTCCCAGTGAGCGCGTCAGCGTGACGCGCTAACGAGCACCCGCACGGGCGACGGCGCGCACCCGCGGGCCGCCGTGCACCCGCGCGCGCCGCACCATCAGGCCGCGCACGGGTGCACGTCTCAACAGTAACCCCCCGCGCATGCGCCCAGCGGCCCGGCGGACGGAGGTGACTTGCCTACCGTGACAGTGCCCCCCTCCTAGGGGCGGACACCGGACGCCCAAGCTAGACATCAACTCCGGATGGTTTTGATGAAAGGTTTGAATCAAACGAGGAGCGTGTAAGTTCTTCGCAGGTTCCCATGAATTGTCTTCAGGTGGGTATCCCTTCCATTGGATTAGGTATTGTAGCTGTCTGCCTCTCCTTCTACAACCCAAGATGGCCTCCACCTCGAACTCGTTCTCACCGTCCACCCTGGTTGGTGGGGGAGGAACCTCTCCTCTTTCTGGAAATGGACTGGATACAACAGGTTTCAATAAAGATACATGAAAGACAGGGTGGATCCTGTACGTC
>JBBDGP010004313.1:0-147322 GCA_037952835.1 Lithobates septentrionalis | reverse complement strand
ATGTAAGAGGGTTGGGTCTCTGTTCAGTTCACATGGATGTAAGGGGGGCTCTGCTCAGTACATAGGGATGTAATGGGGGCTCTGCTGAGTACATATGGATTTAAGGGGGGTTCTGCTGAGTACATATGGATGTAAGAGGGGGGTCTCTGTTCAGTTCACATGGATGTAAGGGGGGCTCTGCTCAGTACATAGGGATGTAATGGGGGCTCTGCTGAGTACATATGGATTTAAGGGGGGTTCTGCTGAGTACATATGGATGTAAGGGGGGGGGGCTCTGCTGAGTACATATGGATGTAAGGGGGGGGCTCTGCTGAACACACATGGATGTAAGGGGGGGGCTCTTCTGAGTACACATTGATGTAAGGGGGGGGGCTCTTCTGAGTACACATGGATGTAAGGGGGGGGGGGCTCTGCTGAGTACATATTGATGTAAGGGGGGGTCTCTGTTCAGTTCACATGTATGTAAGGAGGGGGGGCTCTGCTGAGTACATAGGGATGTAATGGGGGCTTTGCTGAGTGCATAGGGATATAATTGGGGCTCTGCTGACTACATATGGATTTAAGAGGGGCTCTGCTGAGTACACAGGGATGTAAGTAAGGACTCTGCTGAGTACATATAAATGTAAGGGGAATGCTGCAGGGTACATATGGATGTAAAGAGGGACTCTGCAGGGTACATATGGATGTAAAGAGGGACTCTGCAGGGTACATATGGATGTAAGGGGATGCTGCAGGGTACATATGAATGTAAGGAGGGATGCTGCTAAACACATGTGGATGTAAGCTGCTGAGCACATATTAATATAAAGGGGGACTCTGCTGAGTACACATGGATGTATGGGGAGACTCTGCTGAGTACATAGTATATGGATGCAAGGGGGGATTCTGCTGAGTACACATGGATGTATGGGGAGACTCTGTGAGTCCATAGTATATGGATGTAAGGGGGGACTCAGGTACATGTGGATGTAAGGGAGGACTCTGCTCCACTCTCATGGATTTAAGGGATGCTATGATGGGCAATTCCGTATGTAAGGGGCCCTTAATCTCTTGATAGCATAATTCCCATCACTCTGCTAAGCACACATGGTTAAAGCAAGGTGAACTCTACTGGGCACACATACATTTAAGGGGGGACTCTGCTGGGCGGGCACTCCTGGATATAAGGGGGTTGGTGGCCCTCATATTGAAAGGTATGGAGATCCCTGCCCTAAATGGTAAACTCTTCAACCTTCTGTATCCTTCAGTATACCCTAATAGATTGTAAGTTCTTCTACTTTCCATATGCTCCCTTGTACCCCAATAAATTGTAAGCTCTTCCACCTTCTGTATCCTTCTTTATACCTAATAGGATGTAAACTCTTCTATTTTATCTATCCCTCTTCGATACCCTTATAAATAGTAAGGTCTTCTACCTTCTGTATCCACCTTTATGCCCTGATAGATTGTAAGATCTTCCACCTTCCCTATCCTTCCTTTTATTCGAAAAGATTTTAAGCTCCTCCACCTTCTGCATCCTCCCTTATACCTGAATAGATTGTGAGCTCTTCCATGTTCTGCATTGCTTCTGTTCATGATTTCAGACGGCTAAAATGATCATTCAGTGCAACATAGAAGATTCAACTGCACTAATTCACTCACTTCATAGAGCCAACATTACAACATACAGTGGTGAAAATTATTTGACCCCCTGCAGATTTTGTAAGTTGGCCCACTTACAAAAAAAATGAAGGGTCTATAATTTTTTATCATAGGTGTATTTTAAATGATAGAGACAGAATATCATCCAAAAATCCAGAAAAATCACATGATACAAATGTTATAAATTGAGTTGCAGTGCGTAAAATAAGTATTTGATTCCCTACCAACCATCAATAATTCTGGCTCCCACAGACTGGCTACAGTAGGTGCTCATGTGGTACACAGAATAGTCCTGTCAGTTTAAGAAGGTGTACCTAACGACAACTCGTTATTTGTATAAAAGACACCTGTCCACAGAATCTTTCTTCCATTCAAACCTCACCATCATGGGCAAGACCAAAGAGCTGTCAAAGGACATCGGGGACAAAATTGTAGACCTGCACAAGGCTGGAATGGGCTACAAGACCATCAGCAAGAAGCTTGGTGAGAAGGAGACAACCATTGGAGCGATTATTCACAAAAGGAAGAAATACAAAATAACCATCACTTGCCCTCGGTCTGGTGCTCCATGCAAGATTTCCCCCTAATGGGGTGAGGATGATGATGAGGAAAGTGAGAGATCAGCCCAGAACTACACGGGAGGAGCTTGTGAATGATCTCAAGGCAGTTGGGACCACAGTCACCAAACCAACCATTGGTAACACAATACACCGCCATGGATTGAAATTCTGCAGCGCCCGCAAGGTCCCCCTCTTTAAGAAGGAACATGTACAGGTCCTTCTGAAGTTTGCCAATGAACATCTAAATGATTCAGTGAAGGTTTGGGATAAAATGCTGTGGTCAGATGAGACCAAAATTGAGCTCTTTGGCATTTATTTGACTCGTGTTTGGAGGATTAAAAATGCTGACTATAACCCTAAGAACACCATCCCTATGGTCAAGCACAGAGGTGGAAACATGATGCTCTGGGGCTGTTTCTCCGCTAAAGGTACAGGCGGACTTTGCTTCATTGAGGGGCCAATGGACAGGGGAGACGTATTGTAAAATCTAGAGAACAATAAAATGATACAGAAAGGGGAATTGGCTCTGTTCGTGAAAGTAAAAAATATATATTAGTGAGAGAACCTCTGACTAAATAATGTATAAGCTTAAAGCGGGGTTCCACTCAAATTTTTAACTTAATCTTACCCCCTTCAGTTAATTGCATGTTCAAATGCCGCAGGACTTTTTTTTTTATCGCTGTAATTACCTTTATATTGTACTTTATTGTGGCACTTCCTGTCTCTCCTCCCATGGGAGTAGGCGTGTTTATTGCCTTTCCCCGGCGCCGCACTGTCTCCTGGGAGCTTAGTGTCAGGGTTCCCAAGATTCAGTGCGGGAACAATGATCATGCACATGAACAAGCTGTGAATGAACAGAATTCACCGCATCCAGGAAATCAATGCTTGTGGGCTTCACATGCCCACAAGCAAGATGGAAACAGCCAGCATCACATTTTTTAAGTTATTCTTCAGTACGAAAACAGACAGAGGCGGAAATATTACACCCAAACTTTGAGTATTATTTTGGGGTAAGCAAAGTGTCTCAATGACCTATAAAAAAAAAAAAAGATTGGTCGCCGGACTCCCGCTTTAATGTATACGGCCCAAATTATAACGATAAAAAAACTAAACCAAGTAGGTGTGTTATAAAACATCAGAGAAAATGAGAATGTGAGCAGTGAAAAAATGAAATCCTGAATGTACAAAATGTGAATGGGGATATGTGAATGTGTCTGCAATCACGTATGACTCTGTGAATATGCAAAAAATGTCAAGTGCAAATAAAAACTCAAATAACATAAAAAGACAAGTGCGTAGCATCTGTGATATTACCTCCAATGTATACCCACAATAAAAAGTATATATATAACTGGAGGTACTTGAACAACATATAATTACCAGAGAACTGAATGATGGAAACAAAAATCAAAAATAAAAATGAGAAAAAGTGAAAAAGTATGAGATATATATATATACACACGTGACTGTATGTGTATATATATATATATATATATATATATATATATATATATATATATATATATATATAGGACATCACAAAAACAATCAAATGTCCATTATTAAGTAATTCAGTGTATTGAACACATATGTATGGGGACAGAGTCCTAGAACAATGATTCAAATAGCAATCTGAGAATGGTGGACTGTGCACACACAAATAAAGCGTGACTCTTCAGTGCTCCCCTCTTCCAACCGCATGCCCCTCTTGTTGCACTCACCAGAGCACCTAACCCCTGCAGGGGTAACAGGCGTAAAAGCTGAATCCAGATGGAGAAATCCCCCTGGGTAAGAAATCCCTCTGGTGTCACACAGCTCCCAACAGCCTCTTTATGCGGTTACGGGTTCCTCAGCACTTTCGGATATCCATATATGGATGGAAGAAACAAGCCTCATAGCGTGAATCCGTAAAACCAAAATCTTTTATTCATAAAATCTCCATAGAAAAAAATGGTATAAAAATGTTTTTAGCATAAAAACCACACTTAGGAGAGCGATATTGCTCCACCTAGTGTATTATGAGGCAC
This sequence comes from Lithobates septentrionalis, assembly GCA_037952835.1. NCBI lineage: Eukaryota > Metazoa > Chordata > Amphibia > Anura > Ranidae > Lithobates > Lithobates septentrionalis. The sequence continues at coordinate 143,094 of JBBDGP010004313.1, read as the reverse complement.
ATAGGCAGTTCCGCTGCGTGGACCCGGTGTGCGTTCCACAGCCGAGAATGCGAAAACCAGATATACAGGAACAAGGAAGTGACGTATTGCGTACCAAGTAAGCACCGCCTTACGCGTTTCGTCACACGGACGTCATCTGAGGCGCTGCCATATTGGTACACCCTACGTTCTAATATAGCACATTGAGTTGCCGCTCTGGCCAATCAGGTGGAGGAGAAAGATGAGCGCATCACCTGCAGTAACGAAAGCCGCATAGGTCAATTGGTGAGACTAATGAAAACCCCTTGTGATACGAGGCAAAAGTAATTAGAGTGGCATAATCCGTCAATGGAATGGATAATGTGTTAGAGTGCCATGTGTGGAGAAAATGATGGCTACAAGCAACACCCACGGCAACTCAACTGCTTAAAATACAAAAGGCAAATATCATAGAGAATAGGTGAAATAGTACATTGATGGGAACCCACTGGATACAAAACAAAACCACTATTTGGGTAGTCAAGTTCTAGTGATTGAAAATAAAATAAAATGAAATAAAATAAAAGAAAATTAAATGGTGTAAATATACAAATAAGGGGAAGTATATACACATAAAATATATTAAGATATATTAAATAAATATAAAAATGTATACCTCTCACAAGTGTGGTGCCAAGATATGTGAAATGAGAAATAAAGAGACTAAATACATGAAAATTAATAATGGTAAAAAATTATTTAGATGTGCACACTCATTACCACCAATATAGATAGAGTATCATTTTTTACCATTATTAATTTTCATGTATTTAGTCTCTTTATTTCTATGGAGATTTTATGAATAAAAGATTTTGGTTTTATGGATTCACGCTATGAGGCTTGTTACTTCCATCCATATATGGATATCTGAAAGTGCTGAGGAACCCGTAACCGCATAGAGAGGCTGTTGGGAGCTGTGTGACACCAGAGGGATTTCTTACCCAAGGGGACTTCTCTCTCTATATATATATATATATATATATAGTCAGGTCCATAAATATTGGGACATTGACACAATTCTAATATTTTTGGCTCTGTAGACCACCACAATGGATTTGAAATGAAACAAACAAGATATGCTTTAACTGCAGACTTCCAGATTTAATTTGAGGGTATTTACATCCAAATCAGGTGAACGGTGTAGGAATTACAACAGTTTGTATATGTGCCTCCCATTTTTTAAGGGACCAAAAGTAATGAGACAATTGGCTGCTCAGCTGTTCCATGGCCAGGTGTGTGTTATTCCCTCATTATCCCATTTACAAGGAGCAGATAAAAGGTCCAGAGTTCATTTCAAGTGTGCTATTTGCATTTGGAATCTGTTGCTGTCAACTCCCAATATGAGATCCAAAGAGCTGTCACTATCAGTGAAGCAAGCCATCATTAGGCTGAAAAAAACAAAACAAACCCATCAGAGAGATATCAAAAACATCAGGTGTGGCCAAATCAACTGTTTGGAACATCCTTAAAAAGAAAGAACACACATATCGCTCTGATATTATTGGAAATCACCGCTGTGTTATCGCCTGATTTCAGAGTCTTTCTGCATTCATACATAGACAATGCAATCCAACTTCTCGCCGAGCCCCCACCGGCTATAGAGTGAGGAGGGGGGGGGGGGCCCTTAACCTTTTCATAGCTCAATCCTCATCACTCTGCTGTGCACGCCACACATGGGTGTAAGGGGGGGCTCTGCTGAGTACATATTGATGTAAGGGGGGGCTCTGCTGAGTACATATGGATGTAAGAGGGTTGGGTCTCTGTTCAGTTCACATGGATGTAAGGGGGGCTCTGCTCAGTACATAGGGATGTAATGGGGGCTCTGCTGAGTACATATGGATTTAAGGGGGGTTCTGCTGAGTACATATGGATGTAAGAGGGGGGTCTCTGTTCAGTTCACATGGATGTAAGGGGGGCTCTGCTCAGTACATAGGGATGTAATGGGGGCTCTGCTGAGTACATATGGATTTAAGGGGGGTTCTGCTGAGTACATATGGATGTAAGGGGGGGGGCTCTGCTGAGTACATATGGATGTAAGGGGGGCTCTCTGCTGAACACACATGGATGTAAGGGGGGGGCTCTTCTGAGTACACATTGATGTAAGGGGGGGGGCTCTTCTGAGTACACATGGATGTAAGGGGGGGGGGCTCTGCTGAGTACATATTGATGTAAGGGGGGGTCTCTGTTCAGTTCACATGTATGTAAGGAGGGGGGGCTCTGCTGAGTACATAGGGATGTAATGGGGGCTTTGCTGAGTGCATAGGGATATAATTGGGGCTCTGCTGACTACATATGGATTTAAGAGGGGCTCTGCTGAGTACACAGGGATGTAAGTAAGGACTCTGCTGAGTACATATAAATGTAAGGGGAATGCTGCAGGGTACATATGGATGTAAAGAGGGACTCTGCAGGGTACATATGGATGTAAAGAGGGACTCTGCAGGGTACATATGGATGTAAGGGGATGCTGCAGGGTACATATGAATGTAAGGAGGGATGCTGCTAAACACATGTGGATGTAAGCTGCTGAGCACATATTAATATAAAGGGGGACTCTGCTGAGTACACATGGATGTATGGGGAGACTCTGCTGAGTACATAGTATATGGATGCAAGGGGGGATTCTGCTGAGTACACATGGATGTATGGGGAGACTCTGTGAGTCCATAGTATATGGATGTAAGGGGGGACTCAGGTACATGTGGATGTAAGGGAGGACTCTGCTCCACTCTCATGGATTTAAGGGATGCTATGATGGGCAATTCCGTATGTAAGGGGCCCTTAATCTCTTGATAGCATAATTCCCATCACTCTGCTAAGCACACATGGTTAAAGCAAGGTGAACTCTACTGGGCACACATACATTTAAGGGGGGACTCTGCTGGGCGGGCACTCCTGGATATAAGGGGGTTGGTGGCCCTCATATTGAAAGGTATGGAGATCCCTGCCCTAAATGGTAAACTCTTCAACCTTCTGTATCCTTCAGTATACCCTAATAGATTGTAAGTTCTTCTACTTTCCATATGCTCCCTTGTACCCCAATAAATTGTAAGCTCTTCCACCTTCTGTATCCTTCTTTATACCTAATAGGATGTAAACTCTTCTATTTTATCTATCCCTCTTCGATACCCTTATAAATAGTAAGGTCTTCTACCTTCTGTATCCACCTTTATGCCCTGATAGATTGTAAGATCTTCCACCTTCCCTATCCTTCCTTTTATTCGAAAAGATTTTAAGCTCCTCCACCTTCTGCATCCTCCCTTATACCTGAATAGATTGTGAGCTCTTCCATGTTCTGCATTGCTTCTGTTCATGATTTCAGACGGCTAAAATGATCATTCAGTGCAACATAGAAGATTCAACTGCACTAATTCACTCACTTCATAGAGCCAACATTACAACATACAGTGGTGAAAATTATTTGACCCCCTGCAGATTTTGTAAGTTGGCCCACTTACAAAAAAAATGAAGGGTCTATAATTTTTTATCATAGGTGTATTTTAAATGATAGAGACAGAATATCATCCAAAAATCCAGAAAAATCACATGATACAAATGTTATAAATTGAGTTGCAGTGCGTAAAATAAGTATTTGATTCCCTACCAACCATCAATAATTCTGGCTCCCACAGACTGGCTACAGTAGGTGCTCATGTGGTACACAGAATAGTCCTGTCAGTTTAAGAAGGTGTACCTAACGACAACTCGTTATTTGTATAAAAGACACCTGTCCACAGAATCTTTCTTCCATTCAAACCTCACCATCATGGGCAAGACCAAAGAGCTGTCAAAGGACATCGGGGACAAAATTGTAGACCTGCACAAGGCTGGAATGGGCTACAAGACCATCAGCAAGAAGCTTGGTGAGAAGGAGACAACCATTGGAGCGATTATTCACAAAAGGAAGAAATACAAAATAACCATCACTTGCCCTCGGTCTGGTGCTCCATGCAAGATTTCCCCCTAATGGGGTGAGGATGATGATGAGGAAAGTGAGAGATCAGCCCAGAACTACACGGGAGGAGCTTGTGAATGATCTCAAGGCAGTTGGGACCACAGTCACCAAACCAACCATTGGTAACACAATACACCGCCATGGATTGAAATTCTGCAGCGCCCGCAAGGTCCCCCTCTTTAAGAAGGAACATGTACAGGTCCTTCTGAAGTTTGCCAATGAACATCTAAATGATTCAGTGAAGGTTTGGGATAAAATGCTGTGGTCAGATGAGACCAAAATTGAGCTCTTTGGCATTTATTTGACTCGTGTTTGGAGGATTAAAAATGCTGACTATAACCCTAAGAACACCATCCCTATGGTCAAGCACAGAGGTGGAAACATGATGCTCTGGGGCTGTTTCTCCGCTAAAGGTACAGGCGGACTTTGCTTCATTGAGGGGCCAATGGACAGGGGAGACGTATTGTAAAATCTAGAGAACAATAAAATGATACAGAAAGGGGAATTGGCTCTGTTCGTGAAAGTAAAAAATATATATTAGTGAGAGAACCTCTGACTAAATAATGTATAAGCTTAAAGCGGGGTTCCACTCAAATTTTTAACTTAATCTTACCCCCTTCAGTTAATTGCATGTTCAAATGCCGCAGGACTTTTTTTTTTATCGCTGTAATTACCTTTATATTGTACTTTATTGTGGCACTTCCTGTCTCTCCTCCCATGGGAGTAGGCGTGTTTATTGCCTTTCCCCGGCGCCGCACTGTCTCCTGGGAGCTTAGTGTCAGGGTTCCCAAGATTCAGTGCGGGAACAATGATCATGCACATGAACAAGCTGTGAATGAACAGAATTCACCGCATCCAGGAAATCAATGCTTGTGGGCTTCACATGCCCACAAGCAAGATGGAAACAGCCAGCATCACATTTTTTAAGTTATTCTTCAGTACGAAAACAGACAGAGGCGGAAATATTACACCCAAACTTTGAGTATTATTTTGGGGTAAGCAAAGTGTCTCAATGACCTATAAAAAAAAAAAAAGATTGGTCGCCGGACTCCCGCTTTAATGTATACGGCCCAAATTATAACGATAAAAAAACTAAACCAAGTAGGTGTGTTATAAAACATCAGAGAAAATGAGAATGTGAGCAGTGAAAAAATGAAATCCTGAATGTACAAAATGTGAATGGGGATATGTGAATGTGTCTGCAATCACGTATGACTCTGTGAATATGCAAAAAATGTCAAGTGCAAATAAAAACTCAAATAACATAAAAAGACAAGTGCGTAGCATCTGTGATATTACCTCCAATGTATACCCACAATAAAAAGTATATATATAACTGGAGGTACTTGAACAACATATAATTACCAGAGAACTGAATGATGGAAACAAAAATCAAAAATAAAAATGAGAAAAAGTGAAAAAGTATGAGATATATATATATACACACGTGACTGTATGTGTATATATATATATATATATATATATATATATATATATATATATATATATATATATATATATAGGACATCACAAAAACAATCAAATGTCCATTATTAAGTAATTCAGTGTATTGAACACATATGTATGGGGACAGAGTCCTAGAACAATGATTCAAATAGCAATCTGAGAATGGTGGACTGTGCACACACAAATAAAGCGTGACTCTTCAGTGCTCCCCTCTTCCAACCGCATGCCCCTCTTGTTGCACTCACCAGAGCACCTAACCCCTGCAGGGGTAACAGGCGTAAAAGCTGAATCCAGATGGAGAAATCCCCCTGGGTAAGAAATCCCTCTGGTGTCACACAGCTCCCAACAGCCTCTTTATGCGGTTACGGGTTCCTCAGCACTTTCGGATATCCATATATGGATGGAAGAAACAAGCCTCATAGCGTGAATCCGTAAAACCAAAATCTTTTATTCATAAAATCTCCATAGAAAAAAATGGTATAAAAATGTTTTTAGCATAAAAACCACACTTAGGAGAGCGATATTGCTCCACCTAGTGTATTATGAGGCACATAGGCAGTTCCGCTGCGTGGACCCGGTGTGCGTTCCACAGCCGAGAATGCGAAAACCAGATATACAGGAACAAGGAAGTGACGTATTGCGTACCAAGTAAGCACCGCCTTACGCGTTTCGTCACACGGACGTCATCTGAGGCGCTGCCATATTGGTACACCCTACGTTCTAATATAGCACATTGAGTTGCCGCTCTGGCCAATCAGGTGGAGGAGAAAGATGAGCGCATCACCTGCAGTAACGAAAGCCGCATAGGTCAATTGGTGAGACTAATGAAAACCCCTTGTGATACGAGGCAAAAGTAATTAGAGTGGCATAATCCGTCAATGGAATGGATAATGTGTTAGAGTGCCATGTGTGGAGAAAATGATGGCTACAAGCAACACCCACGGCAACTCAACTGCTTAAAATACAAAAGGCAAATATCATAGAGAATAGGTGAAATAGTACATTGATGGGAACCCACTGGATACAAAACAAAACCACTATTTGGGTAGTCAAGTTCTAGTGATTGAAAATAAAATAAAATGAAATAAAATAAAAGAAAATTAAATGGTGTAAATATACAAATAAGGGGAAGTATATACACATAAAATATATTAAGATATATTAAATAAATATAAAAATGTATACCTCTCACAAGTGTGGTGCCAAGATATGTGAAATGAGAAATAAAGAGACTAAATACATGAAAATTAATAATGGTAAAAAATTATTTAGATGTGCACACTCATTACCACCAATATAGATAGAGTATCATTTTTTACCATTATTAATTTTCATGTATTTAGTCTCTTTATTTCTATGGAGATTTTATGAATAAAAGATTTTGGTTTTATGGATTCACGCTATGAGGCTTGTTACTTCCATCCATATATGGATATCTGAAAGTGCTGAGGAACCCGTAACCGCATAGAGAGGCTGTTGGGAGCTGTGTGACACCAGAGGGATTTCTTACCCAAGGGGACTTCTCTCTCTATATATATATATATATATATATAGTCAGGTCCATAAATATTGGGACATTGACACAATTCTAATATTTTTGGCTCTGTAGACCACCACAATGGATTTGAAATGAAACAAACAAGATATGCTTTAACTGCAGACTTCCAGATTTAATTTGAGGGTATTTACATCCAAATCAGGTGAACGGTGTAGGAATTACAACAGTTTGTATATGTGCCTCCCATTTTTTAAGGGACCAAAAGTAATGAGACAATTGGCTGCTCAGCTGTTCCATGGCCAGGTGTGTGTTATTCCCTCATTATCCCATTTACAAGGAGCAGATAAAAGGTCCAGAGTTCATTTCAAGTGTGCTATTTGCATTTGGAATCTGTTGCTGTCAACTCCCAATATGAGATCCAAAGAGCTGTCACTATCAGTGAAGCAAGCCATCATTAGGCTGAAAAAAACAAAACAAACCCATCAGAGAGATATCAAAAACATCAGGTGTGGCCAAATCAACTGTTTGGAACATCCTTAAAAAGAAAGAACACACCGGTGAGCTCAGTAACACCAAAAGACCCGGAAGACCAGGGAAAACAACTGTGGTGGATGACCGAAGAATTCTTTCCCTGGTGAAGAAAACACCCTTCACAACAGTTGGCCATACAAAGAACACTCTCCAGTAGGTAGGTGTATGTGTGTCAAAGTCAACAATCAAGAGAAGACTTCACCACAGTGAATACAGAGGGTTCACCACAAGATGTAAACCATTGGTGAGCCTCAAAAACAGGAAGGCCAGATTAGAATTTGCCAAACAACATCTAAAAAAGCCTTCACAGTTCTGGAACAACATCCTATGGACAGATGAGACCAAGATCAACTTGTACCAGAGTGATGGGAAGAGAAGAGTATGGAGAAGGAAAGGAACTGCTCATGATCCAAAGCATACCACCTCATCGGTGAAGCATGGTGGTGGTAGTGTCATGGCGTGGGCATGTATGGCTGCCAATGGAACTGGTTCTCTTGTATTTATTGATGATGTGACTGCTGACAAAAGCAGCAGCATGAATTCTGAAGTGTTTCGGGCAATGTTATCTGCTCATATTCAGCAAAATGCTTCAGAACTCATTGGACGGCGCTTCACAGTGCAGATGGACAATGACCCGAAGCATACTGCGAAAGCAACCAAAGAGTTTTTTAAGGGAAAGAAGTGGAATGTTATGCAATGGCCAAGTCAATCACCTGATCTGAATCCGATTGGGCATGCATTTCACTTGCTGAAGACAAAACTGAAGGGAAAATGCCCCAAGAACAAGCAGGAACTGAAGACAGTTGCAGTAGAGGCCTGGCAGAGCATCACCAGGGATGAAACCCAGCGTCTGGTGATGTCTATGAAAAAGTGAAAGTTTGATGGATGATTGTTAATCTGTCCCATTACTTTTGGTCTCTTAAAAAGTGGGAGGCACATATGCAATCTGTTGTAATTCCTACACCGTTCACCTGATTTGGATGTAAATACCCTCAAATTAAAGCTGAAAGTCTGCAGTTAAAGCACATCTTGTTTGTTTCATTTCAAATCCATTGTGGTGGTGTATAGAGCCAAAAAGATTAGAATTGTTTCCATGTCCCAATATTTATGGACCTGACTGTATATATACAGTCACGTGTATATATTACTCATACTTTTTCACTTTTTCTCATTTTTATTTTTGATTTTTTGTTTCCATCATTCGGTTCTCTTGTCATTATATCTTGTTCAAGTACCTCCAGTCATATATATACTTTTTATTGTGAGTATACATTGGAGGTAATATCACAGATGCTACGCACTTGTCTTTTTATGTTATTTTAGTTTTTATTTGCACTTGACATTTTTTCCATATTCACAGAGTGATACGTGATTGAAGACACATTCACATATCCCTATTCACATTTTTTACATTCAGGATTTAATTTTTTCACTGCTCACATTCTCATTTTCTCTGATGTTTTATAACACACCTACTTGGTGTAGTTTTTTATTGTTATAATTTGGGCCGTATACATTAAGCTTATAAATTTTTTAGTCAGAGGTTCTCTCACTAATATATATTTTTTACTTTCACGAACAGAGCCAATTCCCATTTCTGTTTTATTTTATTATCCTGGACAGGGGCGGATCCAGAGTCTAGTCTCGGGAGGGGCACTGCCAGAAAATGCTTTTTTGCAGGCAATTTATCGGGGCAATGGCTGGTGTTGGCGCTTTCATCATCACTGCACCATGGTTGTTATGTAGTCAGGATGATTGAAGCGCATTATTTCTATTATTACATTGTAATATAAAATGAAATGGTTCAACTCACTATAATGCAGTATCAGTGGGAGCCCCGAGTGTGTCACTTTCCACGTCGACCTGCCTTCAGATGCAGCTTATCACTTGCCACGTCCCTGCCACAAGCTGCGGATTGTCACTTGCCTGCCGCCAGATGCTGATTGTCACTTGCCACGTCACCTGCCACATGTTGCTGATTGTCACTTGCCACGTCACCTGCCACACATTGCAGATTACACTTGCCACGTCACCTGCCACATATTGCGGATTACACTTGCCACGTCACCTGCCACACACTGGGAATTACACTTGTCACGTCACCTGCCACACATTGGGGATTACACTTGTCACGTCACCTGCCACATGTTGCTGATTGTCACTTGCTACGTCACCTGCCACACATTGCGGATTACACTTGCCACGTCACCTGCCATATGTTGCTGATTGTCAATTGCCTCGTCACCTGCCACGCATTGTGGAGTACATTTGCCACATCACCTGCCACATGTTGCTGATTGTCACATAACCTGCCACATGTTGCTGATTGTCACATCACCTGCCACGTGTTGCTTATTGTCGTTTGCCTGCTAAGGTGCAGATTGTCAGAGTGAAGGCTGGCAGCAGAGAGATGATGTAATCTTTCTGCTGCCTGTGGCTGTACAGTGAGGGCGGAACTGCAGTGATGCAGGGCGGGCAGTGAGATGATGTCATCTCTCTGCTCCCTACCCGCCGGCTCACTGAATGGCCAGTCTCCGCTCACCTGCAGACCAGCCAGCCCCCTCACTCGATGTCTGCCCTGCATGCCCGCACACTCACCTGGTGACCTCCCCCACAGACCTGCCCGCTCAGGCTCTCTCTCTCACCTGCCAACCCCCACTGACTGGCCCGCCCGCTCGTTAACGCGCACACTCGCCCTCCCGCCTGCTCACTCATCCTCTGACTGGCCTGCCAATCACAAATTTCTCGGAGGGGGCAATTGCCCCGTTGCCCCCCCCTGGATCCGCCCCTGATCCTGGACTCCACCTGGTGTTCTGCACAGGGGGGCTGCAGTTCCTTTATTTCCTAAGCGCGGAAAATTTGTTCTTGGTAGAGAACCTTCTTCCCTCAGCCAGAACACTGAAGATGGGTAGTGGATGGGTCTTCCAGCATGACAATGACCCAAAACATAGTGCCAAGGCAACAAAGGAGTGGCTCAAGAAGAAGCACATTAAGGTCATGGAGTGGCCCAGCCAGTCTCCAGACCTTAATCCTATAGAAAATTTATGGAGGGGGCAGAAACTTCGAGTTGCCAAGCGATAGCCAAGAAACTTTAAGGATTTACAGAAGATCTGTAAAGAAGAGTGGACCAAAATCCCCCCTGAGATGTGTGCAAACCTGGTCACCAACTACAAGAAAGGTCTTATCTCTGTGCTTGCCATCAAGGGTTTCCCCACCAATTACTAAGTCATGTTTTGCTTGGGGATCAAATACTTACGGTATTTTACTCACTGAACTGCAACTCAGTTTATAAGATTTGTATCATGTGTTTTTTCAGGATTTTTGGTTGATATTCTGTCTCTATCATTTAAAAATTATAGATCCTTCATTTCTTTGTAAGTGGGCAAACTTACAAAATCTGCAGGAGATCAAATAATTATTTTCCCCACTGTATGCCATGCAATAAGATTCATTTTTCACTTTGCGATCTCTTGAATGCAATATTTTCTCTAACGTTTAGGTCGTTCTTAGACTGTAATCTCTAATAAGCAGAGCTCTCTGATTCCTACTGTATTGCATTGTATTGTAATTGTACCGTCTGCCCTTATGTTGTAAAGCGCTGAGTAAACTCTTATATAAATTTTGTATAATAATAATAAGTGATATGCAGCTGCTCTTTACCCCTTTGACTCTTTCCTATTCTGCATCTGATGAGCTGGAAATAGGGTTTAAGCAAAAAGAAATTCTCCACAATGAGGAGATGGAGAAATTCCAGTCTGGTTGTCATGTGATTTCATGTCAAACAATAAAGGAAAGCATATATTACCAGGAAACATGTCTGACAACAATGACACTCCATATGCGTTGCATTGACACCACGGTCAAAGTTCAAGAGCTACTGCTTGTTTTTCACAGCTTCGCCATACAAGCGTTTTTTTTCCCCCTCATTGTCAGGCAGGCGGCAAACAGGAAACAGACCTGAGAAATTCTAGATAAGGTGGATTTTTTTTTTTAACAGATGGGAAAAATATTGTGTGACAGAGAAAGCATTCATAAAAGTACTATCAGGTTCAGGGCTGTGACTGCATGTGATGGAGCACCGTAGCAAAACCATTACGGGGCCTCCTGTCTTTTCATCTCCTTCTCGAAAGGCAATTGCACATTTGATAATACAAATTGCTTTCATAGTAATAGTGTAGAGCAGTCTTTCTCAACTGTTTTACCCCATAAAAACCCTTAAATAAATAAATTTCAGGTCTTAGGGAACACTTAAGACCAATTTATTGGGTAGCAGTGGCAAAGTTGCTTCTTACATTGGTGGCCGATGGGAAGACTTCCGCCATTACATTGGCAAGACAAAATGCCGCCCTTATGGGCAGCTAAAAAGACAATTGGTGTCATGCTGTCAAGTTTCATTGGCTCTTGAACTATGCAGACAACATAAGACGGGAGGTCAATAAGCCAAAGCTCAAGGAACCTCCAGCAACCTGTGGAGGAACACCAGGGTTCCACAGGACCTTGGCTGAGAATGGCTGGTGTAGAGGTTCCTAAGTCCCCAAATCATATAGACCCATTGGTTTCCTCCAAAAGTATTTGCCAAATTCTATTGATTCCTGCATAGCCAAACTGTACCCAAAAAGTGCTGGGCCCCCTCTGTGCGTTAGGGCACCATAGCACCTATATGGTCTGCTTTGGTCAGAGCTTGACCTTTTGGTCTGATTTAGAAAAAAAACAACTCCCTGATCAAGTCAACTTGTTTCCTTCTGTCCCTCTACTAAGTCTAATGTTAAAGTTTCTACAAACTGGTATAATTCATTTATGAATGAATGAGTGACTTGTATAGCGCTACCTATGTGAACTGAATCGCCTCAGGGCGCTTTTTTGCTGCCGGTGTCCATCTGCAGTATAGCACGGTCCTTTGCCCCATGGGGTCCCGACACGCTTACAAACACATACACATACAACATACACATATTTGGCCAATTTTTTGACAGGATCGAATTAACCTACCAGCATGTCTTTGGAGTGTGGGAGGAAACCGGAGTACCCGGAGGAAACCCACGCAGGCACAGGGAGAACATGCAAACTCCAGGCAGATGGTGTCGTGATCGGGATCTGAACCAGCGACCCTATTGCTGCTAGGTGAATGTGCTAACCACTACACCACTGTGCTTCCCACTGTGCTTTAGACCTCATTCATTCTTGAGCTGAGCATCTCTGGTAATTTTTCAGGTGTTTAAACATCTGTAGAGATGTTTTTGTGTGCATATGAGGCTTGATCATTTTTTTTTAGCCTATGGAAAGAGGAAAATTGTATACTTACCTGATGGTAATTTTCCTTTCCTGATGCAAAGCATGACAGCATATATGTATGGGTAGGCTCTGCCCCCTGCCCTATTCCAGAACCAGTTATACTATAGAAGTAAGTCTCCTCCCTGCAGGCAGTATTCTGGTAACTTAGGATCACTGCAAAGCCCTTTGGGGAGGGACCTATATGCTGTCATGCTTTACATCAGGAAAGGAAAATTATCGTCAGGTAAGTATAAAATGTTCCTCTTTCCTGACACAGCATGACAGCGTATACGTATGGGATGTACCAATCACCAGACAACAAGGGTGGATAATGCTGAAGTGTTTAAGTCTAGCTTTAGATTTATCCCCACTAACGACTGAAATGTATTGTAGCTAAGGCCACTGGGTCTATTTTAAAAAGGGCCCCCAACATGTTGAATGTAGACCAGGTCGCAGTTTACATATTAGTTCTGGAGGGACGCCTTTGAGTTCCGTTCATGGATGCACAATCCGTCTGGGAAAGCGGTTTCTGCCTTCAATTGATGGATTTGTCCTAGCCATCTAAGCCCCTTGACTAACTTGATCCGCACCACTACGATTGTCTTTAATGGACAGCGTTTGTCCTTATCTGATACTGCTAGGCCTGAAGAGCCTAATGTTTTCTCTTTGAAGAAGGGCCACTTCTATGTCTCTCTTCAACCTTGAATTTATTTCCAATGCTTGTGGTACTTTAAACACTTTAGTTTGGATAGGCCGGAAGGATGATGTCCTAACCCAGATGCAAAGATGCAGACCTCTGTATAGCGCTGAGGAAGAGACTAGAGCCATTTTGCTTTATAATTTCAGCAACAAGGTAGTTTACAGCTTGACACTTGGATGCCTGAGATCCTTCTAGACCTATTAGCCATACAAAATACTTCTTCAGTGTTTTACTGGCCATATTGAGGATGTCTTATTCCTCTGAATGGAGAGTGAGACAATGGGGGTTATTTACAAAATGCACTACAAAGTGCACTCGAAAGTGCACTTGAAAGTGCACTGAGAGTGCACTTGGAAGTTCAGTCGCTATAAATCTGAGGGGAAGATCTGAAATGAGGGGAAGCCCTGCAAATTTTATCATCCAATTATGTGCATGCTAAAATGCTGTTTTTTATTTTCCTTGCATGTCCCCCCTCGGATCTACAGCGACTGCACTTCCAAGTGCACTGCAAGCGCACTTTCATGTGCACTTGTAGTGCAAAGTGGATTTGCCTTTAGTAAATAACCCCCAATGTGTCCCACACTATTTGGAAGACCCTAGGGGAAAGAACAATCTGCCCAGGTCTTTCGGAATTGGTTTGCCAAGATATGCAACAGTTACTGGATCCCAGAGAGTGAGGACACGACCGAGCCTCATTTATCCTTTAATGCCGTCTCTAGGCTTACTTGTATACAATTCAATCCTTACAGCAGGGAACAGAGGATTTCATCCTTTAAACTCTGTAGGGTTACCTATGATCTCACTTGAAGTTTGGAGTAGGCGCCCTGACCTCCATAGGATTTCAAACAATAAAGGTGAGACCTCCAGATGAGCCTTCACTTCTTGGTCTCCAGCATCTTAGATATAACTCGTCTGAATTTGGAAGATACCGTTGGCCACACTGTATGTGGTACTGGATCTCTGGAAGGAGAATAGGAGGTTCCCCGTTCAGAGACTGTACCCGCGGATATCATGGCCTGCAGGCCACCAGGCAATTATTGTCGTCATCACCACTGAACGACTGCGGATCCTGATAAGGATCCTGGAGACTATTAGGTTTGTTCGATATACATATTGGCTAATCTGCAGACCCAGCTGGATGTCAGTAGTTTCACTGCTTCCACCTCTGGGAAGCCACCAAGGATACTGTGAGATCAATATTGCGATAGCCTTATTTGTTGCCGATCTCTTGAACGGCTTGTTGGTTTGGAGACTAAAGTTATGCTTTTATCTATAATTATACTGTTGGCTAGGATTATCTCTAGGTCTTAATTATATGCCCTCCCACCCCAATTTGCAAGAACAGAGAATTCCCTCCAATCACAGGGACTATTATGGGTACAACGGACAAATAACCTCCAAGGCAAGGATATGTAAAAAACCATACAGGTGATACTCTAAAAATTAGAATATTGTGCAAAAGCTAATTTGTTTCACTAATGCAACTTAAAAGGTGAAATATATGAGATAGACTCATTATATGCAAAGCAAGATAGTTCAGGCCGTGATTTGTCATAATTGTGATGATTATGGCTTACAGCTCATGAAAACCCCAAATCCACAATCTCAAAAAATTAGAATATTACATGCAATCAATAAAACAAGGATTGTACATAGAACAATATTGGACCTCTGAAAAGTATAAGCATGCATATGTACTCAGTACTTGGTTTGGGCCCCTTTTTCAGCAATTACTGCCTCAATGCGGCGTGGCATGGAAGCTATCAGCCTGTGGCACTGCTGAGGTGTTATGGAAGACCAGGATGCTTCAATAGCGGCCTTCAGCTCTTCTGCATTGTTCAGTCTCATGTCTCTCATCTTTCTCTTGGATTCTCTATGGGGCTCAGGTTAAGCAAGTTTGCTGGCCAATCAAGCACAGTAATCCCACGGTCATTGAACCAGGTTTTGGTGCTTTTGGCAGTGTGGGCAGGTGCCAAGTCCTGCTGGAAAATGAAGTCAGCATCCCCATAGAGCTCGTCTATGGAAGGAAGCATGAAGTGCTCCAAAATCTCCGTTGACCCTGGACTTAATGAAGCACAGTGGACCAACACCAGCAGATGACATGGCTCCCCAAATCAACACAGACTGTGGAAACTTCACACTGGACTTCAAGCATCTTGCAGTGTGTGCCTCTCCATTCTTCCTCCATACTCTGGTTTCCAAATGAGATGCAAAATTTGCTCTCATCAGAAAAAAGGACTTTGGACCACTGAGCAACAGACCAGTTCTGTTTTTCTTTAGCCCAGGTAAGCCGCTTCTGACGTTGTTTGTTGTTCAGGAGTGGCTTGACAAGAGGAATACGACATTTAAAGCCCATGTCCAGGATCCGTCTGTGTGTGGTGGCTCTTGATGCACTAACTCCAGCCTCAGTCCACTCCTGAAAAGTGAAAGTCCCCAACACTTTTGAATGGCCTTTTCCTGACAATCCTCTCCAGGCTGCGGTCATCCCTGCTGCTTGTGCACCTTCTTCTTCCACACTTTTCCCTTCCACATAACTTTCTATTTATGTGCTTTGAAATAGCACGTTGGGAATATCCAACTTCTTTTGCAATTACCTTTTGAGGGTTTCCCTCCTTATGGAGGGTGTCAATGATGGTTTTCTGCACAAATGTCAGGTCAGCAGTCTTTCCCATGATTGTGATTCCTACTGAACCAGACTGAGAGACCATTTAAAGGCTCAGGAACCCTTTCCAGGTGTTATGGCTTAATTGGCTGATTAGAGTGGGACACTTTGAGCCTAGAATATTGCACCTTTTCACAATATTCTAATTTTCTGAGATTGTGGATTTGGGGTTTTCATGAGCTGGAAGCCATAATCATCACAATTATGACAAATCACGGCTTGAACTATCTTGCTTTGCATGTAATGAGTCTATCTCATATATTAGTTTCACCTTTTAAGTTGCATTAGTGAAATAAATGAACTTTTGCACGATATTCAGTTTTTTCGAGTATCACTGGTATATAAATGTTATTAGGTAACAAGATAAAATTGTCTAAAATAGAAGAAAAACACAGGGCTTATATACATATATACAGCAGTAACAAGAGGTTCAACAGAAGACCTTAAACATAATTTGGAAGATATTTAATGTCTTCTGTTGGCCCTTTTGTTACTGCAGTGTTCAGGGAAGCATGTCCATAACTTAAAGTGTTACTAAACCCAGGAGCCTGCATTCACTATACCTGGTCTCCCACAGTACACAGAACATGGAAATGCAATTAGTTTAGTAACTATAAATGGCTAAATACCTTTTTTCATCAGTATATACAGTATCTCACAAAAGTGAGTACACCCCTCACATTTTTGAATATTTTATTCTTTTCATGTGACAACACTGAAGAAATGACACTTTGCTACAATGTAAAGTAGTGAGTGTACAGCTTGTATAACAGTGTAAATTTGCTGTCCCCACAAAATAACTCAACACACAGCC
The DNA here is from genome assembly GCA_037952835.1 of Lithobates septentrionalis. Lineage (NCBI taxonomy): Eukaryota > Metazoa > Chordata > Amphibia > Anura > Ranidae > Lithobates > Lithobates septentrionalis. The sequence goes on along the minus strand of JBBDGP010004313.1, from coordinate 126,178 downwards.
ATTCATGTCTAAACCGCTGGCAACAAAAGTGAGTACACCCCTAAGTGAAAATGTCCAAATTGGGTCAAATTAGCCATTTTGCCTTTCTGATGTCATGTGACTCGTTAGTGTTACAAGGTCTCAGGTGTGAAGGGGGAGCGGGTGTGCTAAATCTGGTGTCATCGCTCTCACTCTCTCATACTGGTCACCTTAAGTTCAATATGGCACCTCATGGCAAAGAACTCTCTGAGGATCTGAAAAAAAGAATTGTTGCTCTACATAAAGATGGCCTAGGCTATAAGAAGATTGCCAAGACCCTGAAACTGAGCTGCAGCCTGGTGGCCAAGACCATACAGCGGTTTAACAGGACAGGTTCCACTCAGAACAGGCCTTGCCATGGTCGACCAAAGAAGTTGAGTGCACGTGGTCAGCATCATATCCAGAGGTTGTCTTTAGGAAATAGACGTACGATTGCTGCCAGCATTGCTGCAGAGGTTGAAGGGGTGGGAGGTCAGCCTGTCAGTGCTCAGACCATACGCCGTACACTGCATCAAATTGGTCTGCATGGCTGTCGTCCCAGAAGGAAGCCTCTTCTAAAGATGATGCACAAGAAAGCCCGCAAACAGTTTGCTGAAGGCAAGCAGACTAAGGACATGGATTACTGGAACCATGTCCTGTGGTCTGATGAAACCAAGATAAACTTATTTGGTTCAGATGGTGTCAAGCGTGTGTGGCGGCAACCAGGTCAGGAGTACAAAGACAAGTGTGTCTTGCCTACAGTCAAGCATGGTGGTGGGAGTGTCATGGTCTGGGGCTTCATGAGTGCTGCCGGCACTGGGGAGCTACAGATCATTGAGGGAACCATGAATGCCAACATTTACTGTGACATACTGAAGCAGAGCATGATTTTTGTTTTGTCTTTTGTTCAAGTTATATCCTAACACAATAGAAGTGCTGAAGAAATGGAATGCCCACGAAACGCGTAGACTAGCACTTGGGATACAATAGACAGGTCATATGGCTTTATTGTATAACACTAATACCACAACATTTTTTATAAAGCTTTGTCAATCATTTTATATGTTTGTATGAAAAGTTGTCAATGTTTTCCTGGGTGCCAATTCCAGTTGTTGTTGTAGCTTTTGATGTGGCCAATATTTGGGGGGGGCAACCCCAGGAAGTCATCATCATCATCCTTGACAACCTCCCTAAGAATCTTATATTGTGATGGAGAGAAGAGGTCCAACTTTTCTGTGTTTTTTAACCCTGTGTTGGCAGCACTATGTGACTAGGAGCAGTGACGGCTACTCATATGGGGCACAGGGGCACCACCCCCCTAATCAATGCGCCCAGCCCCTAATCTACATGCAGGGCACCAGACGCATGGATTTGAATGTTTTTTTGTTTTTTCTTTCTAGCACGTGATTAGAGCCTGAGGCTCTAATTGGCTTCAAAAAGGGTGGGCTCGGGGCACAGTGCAAAATGCTTAAGTTGCGATACAAAATGGTTCTGCCAGCCCAATGTTTTTAACCCTTGCTGCAGCACTTAAATAAAAAGAGTAAAAAAAAAAAATAGAAAGCCTACTCATTTCTGTATTTGAATCCTGCCTGCATCATACTAATAAATAAAAAGAGCTTATTTGGGATTTAAAAGCTCCTAGCTTTGTCTCATTATTTGGATAATAGCACCCCCATTAATTAAACTCAATAAGGGTTCATGTGCATTGCCATTTTTAGCTGGGTGCCCGCCTCGGAGATCCCGGGAGATCTGGCTTTCTCCGCTGCCAGTTTCCTTGTGAAAAGAGGAGTCTTTTGCGGGTCTCATTTCCATATGCATGAGTATAAATATAATCCCAGAGCAGCAAACACAAGAGGAGAGAGACAAATTACATCCACACCACACTAATTTATCCCCCCGCATGCTATTTCTATCACCTTACAAACTAGGACACGCTGTGCTCTCTCCCGCTGCACCCGGCTCTGACAATCGGCCTAATTTGTTATTTGTTTAAAGTATGAACAGTTCTGCGCTGCCTCTCTGCCACCAATCACAAGCCAACTTTCTCTCCCCAGCTGTCGTTTCCCAAACGCAGGAATCGTGCCGCGGGTTTTCGTGGGTCGCTCTTGTGCCTACATAGCGGTCATTAGCCCCAATGTGTGGCGGTGCTCTTGAATCCTATAAGAGTTACACGATAAGACGTGAGGGATTAAGATGTAGAATATCACATTCCAGCTATATGGTTGGCCTGGAATTTCTAGAGCAGTAAATACGGCTGAAGATGGATGGAAGATGGAAGATGGACGATTTTTTACGCTGGGATGTTCACAGCCTAACAAAGCAGAATGATTGATTATGAGCAATTTCATATCATGTTTAACCAAAGATGTACAGGATTCATTGATTTTTTTTTTACTAAGGATGTAATGCTGTATAACCGTAACTGAAAGAGCACCCCCTTCAGGTTGCAAGTTGTTAAGCCCGTTCCAGCGCCGGGGCTTACTGTAATCTTGCAAGTGGTAGTGCACCCCCTTAAGCCACGTCCCATGATGGGGTCTATTATAAAGTTGTAAGCGGTAGTGCGCCCCCTTGGGTGATGGGTTTTTAAGCCAGTTCCAGCACCAGGGTCCACTGTAAACTTGCAAGTGGTAGAGCACCCCATTAAGTCACTTCCTATGCTGGGGTCTATTATAAAGTATCAAGCGGAAGTGCGCCCCCTTGGGTGATGGGTTGTTAAGCCAGTGCCTGCTGTAAAGTTACAAGCGGTAGTGTGTCCCCTTGGGTGACGGGTTGTTAAGCCAGTTCCTGCAGCAGTGCCTGTAGTAAAGTTGCAAGCAGTAGTGCACCCCCTTAGGTGGAAGATTCTTAAACCACTTCTCGCAGCAGGGCCTACTGTAAGATTCCAATCATCCAATTCGGTAGTGTGCCCACTCGGGTGATAGGTCGTAAACCAGTTCCTGCGCCAGTGCCTGCAGTAAAGTTGCAAATGGTGATGGGTCGTTAAGCCACTGCCGCATTAGAGCCTACTGTAATTTTGCAAGCAGCAGTGCGCTCCTCAGGTGGTACGTTGTTAAACCAGTTCTTGCACTGGGACCTACTGTAAACTTGCAAGCAGTAGTGCACCCACTCGGGGGGCGGGGGTTATTAATTTACTTCCCGTCAAAGGGCATACTGTAAAGTTGTAAGCAGTAATGTGCCCTCTTAGGTGGAAGATTGTTAAACCACTTCTCGCAGCAGGGCCTACTGTAAGATTCCAATCGGTAGTGTGCCCCCTCAGGTGATGGGTCGTTAAACCAGCTCCTGCGCAAGTGCCTGCAGTAAAGTTGCAAGTGGTAGTACGTCCCCTCAGGTGATGGGTCGTTAAGCCACTTCCACATCAGGGCCTACTATAATGTCGCAAGCAGTAGTTTGCCCCCTCAGGTGGTACAATGGTTCAGTCAAATTCTCGTTGGACAGAAGGTCCTCTAGTGCTGAAGGGAGAAATTCAACTCTTTGGCTACTGAACTGCGCCTAAAATGCGTGGCGCAGCTGCAGATAGAGAAAGAAGTAGGAGTTGGGTAAATGGTGTCTTGCCTTCAGTTGGTCAAAGGTTATGAGGTCCCACTCCCTGGTGATGTCTCCCAACACTTTAACATCCCCACAGGCCCAAATCATGGGATCCGGAAGTGAGCAAAAATGAGGGAGATTTGGATTCCATCGGGGGGCTGATAGTGTAACTCCCACATAGCTAGGGGACACCAGGTTGGTAGTAGTTTCCCATGCCCTAATGATCGCTTTCATTGACTCTGTTAGAGGCAGGTTGGATTTTGGGCCCCTGTACAGGGCCAGTGGTAAGCTCTCGTATGACCCCAACTGTGCTGCTTCCAGGACTGTGGCAGAGTCCCCGTCATCCGCCAACAGCCAACGCCTAGCAAACACCATCTGGCCGGCCAGATAATATTTTTGCCAGTCCGGAAGTGCCAACCTTCCCTGTCCTCATGGTTCTTGGAGTACCTTAATGTTTATACAAGGTGACTGTGGGGACCACAAAAATGACCCTATGATACTATGCAATGTCTGAAAGAATGCTCTGGGAATCCACAGAGGAGAATGGCGTAAGAAGTATAAAATTACTGGTAAAATCTTCAATTTGATGAGGCTAATACGCCCCATCAAAGATAAGGGTAACCGCTTCCAGTCCTGGGTTCTTTGTTTGAGTTGATTTACTAGCGGGAGAAGGTTTAGTGGCGTGTAATCTTGAATGTTGGTAGTTATCTTAACACCCAAATAGGTGATAGAGGAACACAAAGACGTTCTTTGTGTCTCCGCAGAGAAATCAGGTAACACTTGGTGCGCGCATTTTCAAATTTTAAATCTTGATGCTTTCTTGCTTCAGCCAGCAGCATGTAATAATTAAGATACCTGACTAGGAATGGTCGTGGTGGAGAACCTGAGGGTCTTGTTCCTGTGGGAACTCTGTGTGCTCTCTATGTGGGGGGGAGATCACCCAAAGAAAGCAGAGATTTAAAGAACTTTTCAGCAAATGTGGTTGTGGCAGTTTTCTCAGCCAGTTGTGAGCCTTGGGTATGGGAAGCATCCTCCACCTCAGAAATGCAATCCTCTGCCTTGCTGAGTCTGCCTCTGATTTTGTCCAAATCATGCCTAATGAGATTGCACTCTGAGGCCGGATAATCAATGCGGCCCATGAGCTCCGATTTTGATGCCTCTATGGCTTCCAGGATCGGTCCGGTAATGGCTGCTGCATCCACCTCAATCTCCGGTGACAACTGTAGGGAGATCCCCGGTTTATGGGACATGTTGTGAGCCTGCTGCTCCATCCTCGTGGTCTGCAGTCTGGCGCGCTGTGAGGTGGACACAGGAATCGAGATGGCGTGGGCGGAGCTAGCAGCCATGCTGCTTTTGGAATGGAGCTGCTTCTGTTTCAACGGCGGCTGCGGGCATTGTTCCTTCAGCTTTTTGGATGCCGAAGATGGCATCCTTTTGCTAGCACGGTCTCTGCTAGCACGGTAATGGTATAAATCCAGGTAAAAGTCGGTCAAACTGGCTGAAATCTGGATAATGTTCAGGAGGATAGCCGGAGCACCAAGAAGACATGTCCTGCCTCGATCACATCTGGTCACGCCCCAGGTGGTACACTGTTAAGCCAGTTCCTGCACTGGCGCCTACTGTAAATTTGCAAGCAGTAGTGCACCCCCTCAGGTGATGGGTTGTTAAGCCAGTTCCTGCACTAGGGTCCATTGTGCACTTGCACACCGTAGTGCACCCCCTTATGTGAGGGGTTGTTAAACCAGTTCCCACTATCACCACTATTGGATGTTGATGTCTATCATACTAAGCGTTGCTTTAGCCTATGAGCTACATTTATGAACTTCTAGAGCTCTAGAGCTTTGTGCTTTGAATTTTTTCTACATGTCTAATTGTATTACTAGGAGTTATTTTTGAAGAGTCCAGCACTTACGGTAGTAACATCTACTTCCCCACCTGGCTAAGCCCTGACCGCTTTCACACCGTCAAATTTCACTTATCCTGGCCAAGCCAAAATGGCTGTCACAGGATTTAAGTGCCAGAAAGAGGCACCGATCTCCCAAAAATGGCCCAGTGTAGAGGACAAAACAGTGCTCCACTTCGTTCCCTAGTGCACAGCATTGGTCATGTAACCACTCTGAGGTAATACCAGGATACTGTGCCACCAAACGTTACCAGTCAAGGGAGGTAGGTTGTGCACCTACCCACAATACACACCTACCTACATCAGTCCTGTTCTTCACATGGGTCAGCCTGGTTAAGGGCTAAACTACAAGGTCCTAATGAAAACAAAGAATGGAGAATTAAAGGAAGAAAACAACAATACAATTAATGTGGAACTGTGGGCAAAATTAAAAATGACAACCATAGTAAGTAATGCCTCCACCCCTAGGCTTAACGCAAAGCAAGGCAATGCATGCCATAATTGCGTCAATGCCTGTGCATTACTGCAACACAGCAAAAAACTCTTAATAAAGGACCTTTACTCCCAAAAAGCATATTGTATCTTTGCAAATGCTTTTTCAGCAATATAAACTTGTCTTGTGCAGTAAAATATGCTATGTTATATAAACCTGATAGCAGAGATAACACTAACAATGGAATACATGCAACTATTTGGAGTGCTAAAGAAAATAACACACACTGTGTGCATAACAGCAAAATACCACCCTGATTAGGATCTATGGCTACAGGCAAAAGAAGGGCAGAGGAATGACAATTTCTTCTCAGACCACTCCCTTCTGTACCCTGACACCACAGCCCCAAAGGCACATGAATTCTTCATTCAAATCAGGTAAAATAACTTTTCAGCCCTTAACTCTGTTCCCAAGTGGGTAGAGTCCTGGGTTGAAATGTGGGCCCTTATGGCACCAGTGACTTTATCCTGTGCAAAAAAAAGGGGGGGTATGTTGTAGTCCTTAGGAGGAAGAAGTCTTGAGTCTTCAGCTAGGCCTTTAAGAAGTGTTTGAAGTGTCTTGGCAAACAGAGTGGCTTAAAGTAGGCTGGTGGTGTCCTGAAAAGCACAGTGATCACTGTGGTATTAATTGGACATCCAGCCCCTCTGCCAAAATCACGTTATCTTTCTAGAACCTGTGCGGTAAACTCATCCACCATTCCAACAGGACATAGGTGTAGTCAGCTTTAGGCTCAGTTGCTATGTCCACAAGGTGGGCCCCTTGCTCCGCGTATCCTTTCTAACTGACTGATGGACCTCTCTTTAAGTCCACCCGACTCCTACCACCGTACACAACTCCAGCTGGATGTTCTGCTTTCAGGCCCCAGGTGGTGGCAGTAGCTGAGTCCATTCTCTCCTCAACTCTCTTCACGTGACTTGCTTGAGCAACCCATAAGGGGTATCCCGGACGAGCCCCCAAATGTAGCACTACCCCTGGGAGGGCCGATCAAAGAATCTGTACCGCACTGGTTGCCCCAACCTTGCAAGTCCTTCAACACCTCTGATACTCTGGGTTCAGACATTGAACCATATTGTAACCATATACTTACAAACACACACAGGCAATTTGATCTAGTTGAATCTTGTTTACTGGGAAAGATTAGTGTCAGTGCACTTCACCAATATAAACTTGTTTTGTGCAGAAAAATATGCTATGGTAAATAACTCTGATAGCAGAGACTACAATAACAATGTAACACATGTGACTATTAGGAGTGCTAAAGGAAAAAGCACATATGAATTACAGCAAAATACCACCCTAATTAGGATCTTTGGCTAGAGGCAAAAGAGGGGCAGAGGAATGACAATTTCCTATCAGACCACTCTGTCAGAAACCATGAAATCAGACCAAGACAGAAGTACAGTTAAATCACACTTGTTTAATAACCGGAATGGATAGTCAGCCAAGCCAGAAGTCAGGGATCAATGTAGTGGAACAGCAAGCAGGATCTGGAGCCATAAGGGATGTCAGCAAAGCAAGTCTTGAACAGGATCGCAGGAGTTTCTGTGATGTTGACCAAGGCGAAGGCAAAGATCCTCTGGACTGGATGGCTTAAGTAGGCAGGACTGATGAGCAGGATATCATCAACAGCTGAGTAACTGTGGAGAGATAGGAGCTGGCAATTAGCCGAGTAGGAGGTCTTGAGAAGAGCGGAGAGGGCGATTTGGGTGATATTTGGAGACAAGATTGGTGATGTAGCTCGGGGCAGAGTTGTTAATGGCTTTGTATGTTGTGGTTAGTATTTTGAATTTAATTTGCTGGGTGATTGGGAGCCAGTGTAGGGATTGGAGGAGAGGGTTGGCAGACACTGAGCGGTTGGAAAGGTGGATAAGTCTGGCAGCAGCATTCATGATAGACTGAAGAGGGGAGGAGCCTATGGAGAGGCAGGCCAATGAGAAGGGAGTTGCAATAGTCAAGGCGAGAGATAACAAGGGAGTGAATGAGGAGCTTGGTGGTTTCATTTGTTAAAAAGGGGCGAATTTTAGAGATGTTACGGAGGTGAATTCTACAAACTTTTGACAACGATTGGATTTGAGGCTAAAATGACAAGTCAGAGTCTAGGATTACACCTAGTACCCTGGCGTGAGGGGAGGGACTGATGGTTGCATTGTTGATTTTGATGGAAAAGTCATGGAGGGGGGCACGGGCGGGGGAGAATATTAATAGCTCAGTTTTAGAGAGATTTAGTTTAAGGAAGTGGTGCGACATCCATGCTGATATGTTCAGTTAGTAAGTTAGTAATGCAAGAGGAGACTGAAGGAGTGAGGTGAGGAGTAGACAGATAGATTTGGGTGTCATCAGCGTATAAGTGGTATTGGAAGCCATGAGTGGTTATCAAGTGACCAAGGGAGGAGGTGTAGATAGAGAAGAGAAGGGGTCCAAGAACAGAGCCTTGGGGGACCCCCACAGAAATGGGCAATGGAGAGGAGGAGACAGAGTTGTAGGTGACGCTGAAGGAGCGCTGTGATAAATAGGCAGAGAACCAGGATAGAGCAGAATCTCGGAGGCCAAGGGAATGTAGTTTATTGAAAAGTAGCGGGTGGTCAACAGTATCAAAGGCCGCAGAGAGGTCAAGTAGTAGGAGTATGGAGTACTGGCTGTTGGTTTTAGCAGTTAGTAAATCATTAGTGAGTTTTAGTAAGGCAGTTTCTGTGGAGTGCTGTGAGCGAAAGCCAGACTGTAAGGGGTCAAGAAGGTTATTTTCACTGAGGTAGGAGCTAAGACGGTTGTAGACTAACCATTCTAGAAGTTTAGAGGTGAATAGGAGCAATGAGATGGGTCTTAAAGCGGAGATCTGCCAAAAAAAAAATATTAAAAGCCAGCAGCTACAAATACTGCAGCTGCTGACTTTTAATATATGGACACTTACCTGTCCAGGGAGCCCGCGATGTCGGCAGCCGAAGCCGATCCATCAGTCGGCTCTCGGCTGCTGCTGCTGCCATTCTCGGTAAGGGAATAAGGAAGTGAAGCTGTGCGGCTTCACTTCCTGGTTCCCTACTGCACATGCGTGAGTCGCGCTGCTTGTCCTCTCTGGTCCCTGCTGTGTTCTGGGACCTGTGTGTCTCCCAGAATACAGCGGGGGAGGACAGTGTAGGCGCCGGAAGTGGCATAGGTCACTGCAAGCGCCGTGGTGATCTATGCCAGGAAGTGGGAGCAAATACCTGTATTAGACAGGTATCTGCTGCCTCCCCCCTGAAAGGTGCCAAATGTGACATCGGAGGGGGGGATTAATCCAAAAAGTGGAAGTTCCTTTTTCGGATGGAAATCCACTTTAAGTTGTTCAGGCTGGTAGGGTCCAGTGAGGGCTTTTTAAGTATGGGAGTGATCTGCGCATGTTTTAGAGGCGAGGGGAAGGTGCCACTAGAGAGGGAGAGATTGAAGATGTGAGTGAGGGAGCATAGGATAGAAGAAGAGGGTGACCGTAGTAGTTGTGAAGGAAAAGGATCCAGGGGACAATTGGTTAGGTGGGCATCTGAGAAAAGTTTTGTAACCTCTTCAGTAGTAGCCAATTCAAAAGAGGAGAGTGTTGAATGTGCTGTAAAGCAAGGTATGTTGGGTGGGGAAGATGTACGCACAGTGGAGGTATCCTCACGAATTGCATCAATCTTGTCTTTGAAGTGATTGGCAATCTCTTGGGCAGTGAGTGAGTGAGTGGGTAGAGGGGGTGGGGGAAGAAGCAGAGAGTTAAAGGTTGAGAAGAGCCGACGGGGACTGGATGACGGCAATGTCTCTTGAGATTTCTACTGTTGTCAGATTGCCAGGGTTGTAACGGTCGGGGCCTGATTCTGTGTGTGGTTAGAGGAGCAAGTGCATCTAGTGATGATGAGAGTGAACTGTTGTAGACAGAGGTTGTCAGGTCAGGTCAGGACAGGGGAGAGATTATATCATATAGGTGGTCAGTAGAAGAATAGAGAAGAGAAGGGTTTAAGTGGCGAAGGCTTCTACAAGTAATTGTTTGCTGCTTGGAGGGATGGGTGGTTGGAGGCAAGGATACAGTGAAAGTAATGAGGTTGTGATCAGAGAGAGGAAAGGGGGTGATGGTGAGGTTGCCAGGGTTGCAGAGATGGGAGAATACAAGGTCAAGGGTATTACCATTGGAGTAAGTGGAAGTATGTGTCCATTGGGTTAGGTCAAAAGATGAGGTTAAGTCGAGAAGTTTAGCTGTAGTTGGGCTGATAACATTGACAGGAATGTTGAAGTGACCAAGAATGATAGTGGGTATTTCAGAGGAGAGAAAGTAGGGTAGCCAGGCAGCAAAGTCATCGAGAAAGTGCGATACCGGTCCAGGAGGCCGATAAATTGCTGCAATCCTCAGCAAAATGGGAGAAAACAGACGAACACAGTGCATCTCGAAAGAAGAGAGGGATAGACAGGGAGGGACAGGAAGGACTTGGAAGGTGCTTTGTGGGGATAGAAGGAAGCCAACTCCACCTCCTTTCTGGCTGTTGGGTCTGGGGGAGTGAATCCAATGGAGACCACCATGGGAGAGGGCAGCAGGAGAAGGTGAGTCAAAATTTTGAAGCCAGGTTTCTGTTATGGCGAGTATGTTAAAGCCATGAGAGATGAAGAGGTCATGTACAGATGTTAGCTTGTTACAGATGGAGCGGGCTTTCCAAAGGGCGCATGAGATTGGTGGGCTGCTTTGAGGAAGCAGGGGGATAGAAATTAAACTGAGTGGATTGCGGTGGTTGCCGGAGGGGGAGGGGTATTGGATATGTGGCTTGCACTTGGAAAATGGCGGACCAGTATTAGGAGAAATGTCACCTGAGACTAGGAGAAGGAGGAGGGCAAGAAAGGCAGGATGGGAGTGGGATGTACATGAGCGCACGTGTCTAGTGGCCCTGGTGTTTATGTCAGCATGTGGATGCAGCAAATGCAGGAGATGATGGGTGCCATAGCAGGGAGAGGGTAGGAGTGAGGGTGATATGTTCATGCTGCAGGGAAGAGAGGAGGGGTAGAGTAAAGATAATTTGAGGATAGAAGACACCAATGCGAGAAGGAGGAGAATAAGGAGCATGTTAGTGGATAGAGAGTAGGAAACTAACTTTATATAAAATATAAACTAAATGTCAAAAGCTGGCTTGCGTGTCGTCTTGCAGAGTGGAGCAGAGTTCTTGTTGTATCTTCATACAGCTTTAGTTATCCTGCTTTCGTTGAACTGCGTCGGTGAAACCGCGCATCACTCGTGACAGAGCCATTATGTCTGCGCTTTGCCCCTGTCTGCGCCACCCCATAGGCTGCTTTAAATTTATAGGGAGACTGAGCAGGCATGCATTTCTCAGTTGGTCATTATTGGGTCTGATTTGAGACACCTGAATATGAGAGAGGAGATGGCCAATACCAGACCAGCTACAGACACAGGCTAGGGTCGTAAAGCTAATTACCTCTCTTGATTACTCAAGCCAAATGGGGTTGAGAATCAATCACCAGTAATATTGCTATTGCAGTGGGGTTGGTTTAGAGCTAGCATTAAATATAGAAGTTTAAAGATAAGGCAGCAGAAGACATTTACCAAAATGTCAGTTCAGTAGAGATGTACAGATGGATAGATGTTTACCAAAAATTTTACAGCAATGTCAGTTCAGTAGAGATGTAAATGTAATTTATTGGGATTTTATGTGATAGAATAACACAAAGTAGTATAAATGTGAAGTGGAAGGAAAATGATAAATGTTTTTCAACATTTCTTTACAAATAAATATATGAAAAGTGTGGGGTACATTTGTATGGCGCCCCCCTGAGTCAATACTTTGAACCCCCTTTCACTGCAATTACAGCTGCAAGTCTTTTTGGGGATGTCTCTACAAGCTTTGCACATCTAGAGAGGGACATTTTTGCCCATTCTTCTTTGTAAAAGAGATCAAGCTCTGTCAGATTGAAAGGAGAGCGTCTGTGAACAGCGATTTTCAAGTCTTGCCACAGATTCTCAATTGGATTTAGGTCTGGACTTTGACTGGGCCATTCTAACGCATGAATATGTTTTGATCTAAACCATTCCATTGTAGCTCTGGCTGTATGTTTAGGGTCGTTGTCCTGCTGGAAGGTGAACCTCCACACCAGTCTCAAGTCTTTTGCAGACTCTAATGCCGCGTACACACGAGCGGACTTTACGGCAGACTTTGTCCGGCGGACTTTTCGACGGACTTTGCGACGGACTTTCCGAATGAACGGGCTTGCCTACACACGATCAACCAAAGTCAGACGGATTCGTATGTGATGACGTACGACCGGACTAAAACAAGGAAGTTCATAGCCAGTAGCCAATAGCTGTCCTAGCGTCGGTTTTTGTCTGTCAGACTAGCATACAGACGAGCGGACTTTTCGACCGGACTTGAGTCCGTCGAAAAGATTTGAAACATGTTTCATTTCTAGGTCCGTCGAACTTTTGGGGAAAAAAAGTCCGCTGGAGCCCACACACGATCGAATTGTCCGACGGACAGGACCAAGTATGCCATAAAGTCTGGTCGTGTGTACGTGGCATAACAGGTTGTCTTCTAAGATTGCCCTGTATTTGGCTCCATCCATCTTCCCATCAACTCTGACCAGCTTCCTTGTCCCTGCTGAAGAAAAGCATCCCCACAACATGATGTTGCCACCACCATGTTTCACAGTGGGGATGGTGTGTTCAGGGTGACCAGAGCACCTTCTTCCACATGTTTGCTGTGTCCCCCACATGGCTTCTCGCAAACTGCAAACAGGACTTCTTATGGCTTTCTTTCAAAAATGGCTTTCTTCTTGTCACTCTTCCTTGAGTCTACCTTTTTTGAAGCCTATTAGAGCCTATGGCTCTAATCAGGTGCTTAAAAAAACACCCCGGCCGCTGGAATTCAGCCGCCCGGCATCCAGAAAGGGGCAGGACGCCTGAATAGGGGGTGGCAGCGGCAGCCATGGATAGATTCATGCAATGCATGAATCTATCCATTATTCATAGAGGGGGGTGGCGTGACAGAGGGGGCGGACACACCGCCACTGGACAAAATACTTGCTTAATAATTTGCAGCCACTTGTGCCCATCATAAGCAGCCACTTTTGCTCATCATATGCAGCCACTTGTGCTCATCATATGCAGCCACTTGTGCCCATCATATGCAGCCACTTGTGCTCATCATATGCAGCCACTTGTGCCCATCATATGCAGCCACTTGTGTCCATCATATGCAGCCACTTGTGCCCATCATATGCAGCCACTTGTGCTCATCATATGCAGCCACTTGTGCCCATCATATGCAGCCACTTGTGCCCATCATATGCAGCCACTTGTGCTCATCATATGCAACCACTTGTGCCCATCATATGCAACCACTTGTGCCCATCATATGCAACCACTTGTGCCCATCAAATGCACCCACTTGTGCCCATCAAATGCAGCCATTTGTGCCCATCAAATGCACCCACTTGTGCCAATCAAATGCAGCCATTTGTGCCCATCAAATGCAGCCATTTGTGCCGATCATATGCAACCACTTGTGCCCATCATATGCAGCCACTTGTGCCCAACAAATGCCGCCACTTGTGCCCAGCAAATGCCTCCACTTGTGCCCAGCAAATGCCTCCACTTGTGCCCAGCAAATGCCTCCACTTGTGCCCAAATGCCGCCACTTGTGCCCATCAAATTCCGCCACTTGTGCCCAACAAATGCAGCCACTGTGCCCCCCGCCCGCCCGCTGTCTGCCCGGCACTTACCCCATCTTGGTGGCGGGTCAGGCAGCGGGTGACGGCGCGAGCTTTGGGACGGCTCCTGTGTCCTTCATGTGTCTCTTCTCGTTCTGCTAGGCGTCCAATAGGGGCACCTGTGCCTTCAGCCAATCAGGTGACGGGTATCAGACCCGCGCTACCTGATTGGCGGAGAGGCAGTTCAGTGTTAGAAAAGCAAATATTCATTTGCTTTTCTAACACATCTGGGTGGACTGCGAGCGCAATGCTCTACGCCACGAGTCTACCTTTGTCTACCTGGAATTCAGCCGCCTGGCGTCCGGAAGGGGGCTGGACGCCTGAATAGGGGGTGTCAGCAGCAGCCATGGATAGATTCATGCAATGCATGAATCTATCCATTATTCGTAGAGGGGGGTGGCGTGACAGAGGGGGCAGTGCTTGTGCACCCTTGATAAACGCACCGCCACTGGTCAAAATACTTGCCTAATAATTGTGCACACAGTGTATGTAACTATGAACAAGGACCTCTAATGTAGAATTACCAGGGAAATGTTAATGAAAGCTAAAGATTTCAATAATAAGTTTGAAATGACATGAACATGTTAAAGCTTTTATAACATTTTTTTGATTAAAAACACATCTTCTTTGACGCTGACTTAGAACACAATATAGGTTGTATTTTTCCATGTTAAAGCGCGCTACATCTCATAATAAACGTTTAATTAAGTAATGAGCGATCAGACGATCTGTTCCCTTCCTGATTTCTGTACATCCTCTAAATCTGTACACTCATACACATACACTGCAATCTGTCTTCAGTAATGCGTCATTCTACAGCAAGAAAAACTCAGAAGATCCATCTATGGAAGAATTAAAGCAGGGCTGAAGATTTCATTTCATCTAAAATAGTTTGTGTGGATTAAGCTGGCCCAAATTTCCTTTCCTAATACATGTGCCCGTGGTCAGCCCACCAGATAAACGCAGTACACAGCGCTGTGTTCCAGCACTGGGATGGGGACTTGCCGTCCTGTTACTGGAACAAAATTGAGTTGGACTGAGCACTGCTCAGCCATTCACAGAAAGCCTTGTATTTTACGAATGAATATAAGGCTTCCTCTGATTGGCTAAGGAGGAGATTGTGATGTCATCAGCCCACGTCTAGACCTCAGCTAATCAAATGCAAAGCTTCCTGTGAATAGCTGGGCAGAGCTCATCCCCACTCAAATTTGTTCCCAGGAACAGGTGCTATCCTCCTAGAAAAGAATGATGTTGGCCTTCGTTGAGCTTCATGCATGCTGCCAGATCCCCCCCCCCCCCAATTAAATCTCCCCTCCCAGCACACATCCTCTCCCACCTTCTAGTACAAATCTCCATCCCAATCCCTCCTCCCAGCATAGCTCTTCTTCCCTTCCCAGTACAAATCCCCCCCCAACCACATTACACTGGCTGCTCCTGGGGTACATGCCCCCTCTGCCCCCCCCCCCCCCCCCGCCTCACCTTGGTAATGCTATTACTCCACCACAGGGGTCTTCAAACTACCACCTCCGGCCCAAAGCGGCATTTTATCCAGCCCGCAGCTAGGGTCAGTAATGTATTCTTAATGTGTACAGCTTGAAGATTAAGGTCAGCAAAGGCTGCCTGTAGTTTCAGCTTCGACCTTCTCCCATGTGACAAAAAGAGAAAGGTTGGGACTTTAAATGAAGCATGCAGCAGGAAAGCAACAAGGACACTGTAACAGGGCACTCTGATGGGACCTTGATAGAAGGGGGGCTCTGATAGGGATTCTAATGCAAGGGCACCTCTAATGAGAGCATTGATGTAAGGAGGACACTGATAGGGACCCTGATGTAAGTGATGACTCTATATGGGACCCTGATGTAAAGAGGACACTGATAGGGACCCTGATGTAAGTGGGGACTCTATATGGGACCCTGATGTAAAGAGGAGTCTGATGTAAGAGAGACTCTTAAGCAGACCCTGATGTAATGGCAGACTCTGATGGCGACCCTGATGTAAGGCGGACTCTGATGGCAACCCCGATGTAAGGTAGACTCTGATGGCGACCCCGATGTAAGGTAGACTCTGATGGCGACCCTGATGTAAGGCAGACACTGATGGCGACCATGATGTAACGGCGGACTCTGATGGCGACCCTGATGTAAGGCGGACTCTGATGGCGACCCTGATGTAAGGCGGACTCTGATGGCGAACCTGATGTAAGGCGGACTCTGATGGCAACCCCGATGTAAGGTAGACTCTGATGGCGACCCTGATGTAAGGCAGACACTGATGGCGACCATGATGTAACGGCGGACTCTGATGGCGACCCTGATGTAAGGCGGACTCTGATGGCGACCCTGATGTAACGGCGGACTCTGATGGCGACCCTGATGTAAGGCGGACTCTGATGGCGACCCTGATGTAACGGCGGGCTCTGATGGTGACCCTGATGTAACGGCGGACTCTGATGGTGACCCTGATGTAAGGCGGACACTGATCGGGACGCTGATGTGAGATGAAAACATGGGAGCATACACTCCTCTAAAAGGGAGAATTAAAAGGACTCCTCCTATAACACAGGTGGACACTAATAAGAGGCACCCCCCCATCATTGCCTCTTATTTTCCGTTGTCGGAAAGTCAGATCGTGTGTACACAATTCCGATGCACAAAGTTCCATGCATGCTCGGAATTATTATTATTATTATACAGGATTTATATAGCGCCAACAGTTTGCGCAGCGCTTTACAACATGAGAGCAGACATTACAATTACAATACAAATCAATACAGGAGGGATCAGAGGGCCCTGCTCGTTAGAGCTTACAATCTAGAAGGGAGGGTCAAATGGAAACAAAAGGTAATAACTGTGGGGGATGAGCTGATGGAGAAAATTAAAAAAGGGTTGTTAGGTGTGGGTAGAGTAGGCTTCCGTGAAGAGCAGGGTTTTCAGGGATCGTCTAAAAGCTAATAGAGTAGGAGATAAGCGGACAGATTGGGGTAGGGCATTCTATAGGATTGGAGAGGCTTTGGAAAAGTCCTGGAGGCGAGCATGGGAGGAGGTGACGAGGGAGATAGAGAG
Organism: Lithobates septentrionalis; assembly: GCA_037952835.1. Lineage (NCBI taxonomy): Eukaryota > Metazoa > Chordata > Amphibia > Anura > Ranidae > Lithobates > Lithobates septentrionalis. Next base: position 109,488 of record JBBDGP010004313.1, on the reverse strand, counting down.
CAGGAGGTCTTGAGAGGAACAAAGAGAATGATTAGGTTGGTATTTAGAGACTAGGTTAGCGATGTAGCTGGGGGCGAAATTGTGGATGGCTTTGTGTGTTGTTAGTATTTTGAATTTAATTCTTTGGCTGACCGGAAGCCAGTGGAGGGATTGACAGAGAGGGGTAGCAGAGACAGAGCGATTGGTAAGGTGGATGAGTCTGGCAGCGGCATTCATGATGGATTGAAGAGGTGGTAGACTATGTAGAGGTAAACCAATGAGAAAGGAGTTGCAGTAGTCGAGGCGAGAGATGACCAGCGAGTGAATTAAGAGCTTCTTGGTGTCATTGGTTAGAAAGGGGCGTATTTTGGAGATGTTGCGGAGGTTGAGGCAGCAGGATTTGGACAGTGATTGGACGTGGTGCTTGAAGGAAAGTTCAGAGTCCAGGACTACACCTAGAACCTTGGCATGTGGGGATGGGCTTATAGTTGTGCCATCGATTTTAACCGAGAGATCAGGGGAAGGGGCATATGGGGGAGGAAAAATTATAAGTTTGGTTTTGGATAGATTGAGTTTGAGAAAGTGGTGAGACATCCAGACTGATATATCTGATAGTAAATTAGTGATACGTGAGGAGAAAGAGAGAGTGTGCTGAGGGGTAGAGAAATAGATTTGGGTGTCGTCAGCGTAGAGGTGGTATTGGAAGCCATGGGAGGCTATCAGCTGACCCAGGGAGGAGGTGTAGATTGAAAATAGGAGAGGTCCAAGAAAAGAACCTTGGGGGACCCCAACTGAGAAAGGAAGAGGAGAAGAGGAAGTAGAGTTGTAGGAAACGCTAAAGGTGCGGTTGGATAAGTAGGAAGAGAACCAGCGAAGAGTACAGTCACGGAGACCAAAGTTGTGGAGTTTTTTTTTGAGGAGGGGGTGGTCAACTGTATCAAAGGCAGCAGAGGGGTCCAGGAGTAGGAGTACAGAATAGTGTCAATTGGTTTTGGCCGTGAGTAGATCGAGGAATCAAGCAGAAGAGCCGCACTGGCTATTGAACTTCATTTTTTTCGGCTCGTCGTACGCGTTGTACGTCACCGCGTTCTTGACGTTCGGAATTTCCGACCAACTTTGTGTGACCGTGTGTATGCAAGACAAGTTTGAGCCAACATCCGTCGGAAAAAAAAAAAGCATTTTGTTGTCGGAAAATCCTATCGCGTGTACAGGGCATTATACTGCGCAGACCAGAAGAGGTTTTCACTTTCTCTGGGAAAGGACTCTGGCTGACATGGTGGATTATGGGCTCAGGCATTGGATGAGTTAATGAAGTGTGCACACTGATGATGGAAGGGCCCGGGGACACAGAGGGGGGGGAGGGGGCGACTCATACGGTATAATTGAGTCAGCAATTCGGCAGCATCTGTCCATAGACTGCGATGTGTCCGGGGGGCAGTGACATAAACTCCCTGACTCAGCACCTTGGTCAGCTCCCATCAGACTACGAGGGACTTGGCAATCAGCTGTTTTATCGTCGTACTGAGGACACGAAAAGCGAGTCCAAATTTTGGATTGTGATCTGTCCACCCAGAAGTGATGTTTCAGATAAAGGTGAAGCCTGGGGGGCTGAGTCAGCTTATGGCTTCCTAGGGGGTCTTGGTTTCGCCAGCAATGAGATCTCCCCGCCTGTAATTCCTGACTCTGCTCCTGTCCATCTGGGAGTTCTGGGTGTTCCCGCCCCTTTGCGTGTTCCCAGCTCCTCCTGTCCCATTCCTCATCACTGCACATTGTACAGGAGCCCATCCCACCCCGGGAACCTAAAGTGATACTAAACACGCGCTGTTTAATTTACATTGTCCCTTCTATTTCTGTATGTGGCACTCTAAATATTTTAATATTTAATATTTGATTTTAGCCACTTGCCCTCCGCAAGATTTACCCCCATTCCTGACCAGGGCCATTTTTTTTTTTGCGATACGGCGCTGCATTAGTTTAACTGACAATTACGCGGGCGTGCGACGCTGTACCCAAATAAAACATGTCCTTTTTTTTCCCACAAATAGAGCTTTCTTTTGGTGGTATTTGATCACCTATGCGGTTTTTATCTTTTGCGCTATAAACATACAACATACATACATACAACATAAACATACAACAACTATTTTGAAAAAAAAACCCAATATTTTTTCACTTTCCGCTATGAAACATTCTCAAAAAAAAAATAATCCAAAAATCTAATTTCTTCATCAGTTTAGGTCAGTATGTATTCTGCTACATATTTTTAGTAAAAAAATACCAATAAGCGTACATTGATTGGTTAGTGCAAAAGTTATCACGTCTACGATGGGATGGATTTATGGAATTTTTTTTCTTTTTTAACAGTCATGGCGGCGATCAGCGACTTATAGCAGGACGGCAACATTGCGGTGGAAAAATTGGACGCTAACTGACACTTTTTTTGGGGACCAGTGACACCAATACAGTGATCAGTGCTAAAAATAGGCACTGTCACTGTACTAAGGACACTGGCAGGGAAGGGGTTAACATCAGGGGCATTCAAAGGGTTAAATGTGTTCTTAGGGAGTGCTTGCTAGCTAAGATAAAAGTCAGCGGGTTCCGTATCAGAGAGTTCTCTCCCGCCTATAGACATATAAATAGAGCGTATATTGTGAATCCAGGGAACGCAGCCCAGACATGTGACCGCAGCTAAATTCAGCTCTCCCTGATAGATGGCTTAGACACAATTACAATTTCCTCCTGGTCGGGAATCCAGATGGCCTGGCGGGGGGCGAGAGGACGATTGTAATCATATATGACAGGGGAATAATCTGCAGGGGGATGAGGAGCGATGTGCTGCAGCATGGCTGCTCTTCTTACACACTCTGTATATAAATGTCTGGGGCTCATTCACATTCTTCCCGTACAGCAACACCTGTTGTGTCACGCATTAAAAATGATTACATTAAGGCAGCATATTAAAATCAATGGCCTGCCTATGCATCCAAACGTGTATCACAATCTTGCTGCATTATGGTGCCTTAGGGCTTATTCACAGGCGACAGTCCCTACCACCCCTCTGAAAAGTGAAAATTACCTTAGTGTATTGGGGTACATTTTCTCAGTGTGTTGGGGTACATTTCCTTTGTATGTTGGGGTACATTTCCTTAGTGTGTTGGGGTACATTACCTTAGCGTGTAGGGGTACATTTCCCTAGTGTGTTGGGGTACATTACCTTAGCGTGTTGGGGTACATTTCCTTAGTTTGTTGGGGTACATTGCCTTAGTGTGTTTTGGTACATTGCCTTAGTTTGTTGGGGTACATTGCCTTAGTGTGTTGGTGTACATTTCCTTAGTTTGTTGGGGCACATTGTCTTAGTGTGGTGGGGTGCATTACCTTAGTGTGTTGGGGTACATTACCTTAGCGTGTAGGGGTACATTTCCCTAGTGTGTTGGGGTACATTACCTTAGCGTGTTGGGGTACATTGCCTTAGTGTGTTGGGGTACATTACCTTAGTGTGTTGGGGTACATTGCATTAGTGTGTTGGGGTGCATTACCTTAGTGTGTTAGTGTACATTACCTTAATGTGTAGGGGTACATTTCCTTAGTGTGTTGGGGTACATTTCCTTAGTGTGTTGGTGTTGGGGTACATTTCCTTAGTTTGTTGGGGTATATTACCTTAGTGAATTCAAGTACATTGCCTTAGTGTGTTGGGGTACATTTACTTAGTGTGTTGGGGTACATTGCCATAGTGTGTTGGGGTACATTGCCATAGTGTGTTGGGGTACATTGCCTTAGTGTGTTGGTGTACATTTCCTTAGTTTGTTGGGGTACATTGTCTTAGTGTGTTGGGGTACATTACCTTAGTGTGTTGGGGTACATTGCCTTAGTGTGTTGGGGTACATTTCCTTAGTGTGTTGGGGTACATTTCCTTAGTGTGTTGGGGTACATTTCCTTAGTGTGTTGGGGTACATTACCTTAGTGAATTCAAGTACATTGCCTTAGTGTGTTGGGGTACATTGCCTTAGTGTGTTGGGGTACATTTCCTTAGTGTGTTGGGGTACATTGCCTTAGTGTGTTGGGGTACATTACCTTAGTGTGTTGGGTTACATTACCTTAGTGCATTCAAGTACATTACCTTGGTGTGTTGGGGTACATTTCCTTAGTTTGTTGAGGTACATTACCTTAGTGTGTTGGGGTACATTTCCTTAGTCTGTTGGGGTACATTACCTTAGTGTGTAGGGGTACATTTCCCTAGTGTGTTGGGGTACATTACCTTAGCGTGTTGGGGTACATTACCTTAGTGTGTTGGGGTACATTACCTTAGTGTGTTGGGGTACATTTCCTTAGTGTGTTGGGGTACATTTCCTTAGTTTGTTGGGATACATTTCCTTAGTTTGTTGGGGTACATTGTCTTAGTGTATTGGGGTACATTACCTTAGTGTGTTGGGGTACATTGCCTTAGTGTGTTGGGGTGCATTACCTTAGTGTGTTGGGGTACATTACCTTAGTGTGTAGGGGTACATTTCCTTAGTGTGTTGGGGTACAATTCCTTAGTGTGTTGGGGTACATTTCCTTAGTTTGTTGGGGTACATTACCTTAGTGAATTCAAGTACATTGCATTAGTGTGTTGGGGTACATTTCCTTAGTGTGTTGGGGTACATTTTCTTAGTGTGTTGGGGTACATTGCCATAGTGTGTTGGGGTACATTGCCTTAGTGTGTTGAGGTACATTTCCTTAGTTTGTTGGGGTACATTGTCTTAGTGTGTTGGGGTACATCACCTTAGCGTGTAAGGGTACATTGCCTTAGTGTGTTGGGGTAAATTATCTTAGTGTGTTGGGTTACATTACCTTAGTGCATTCAAGTACATTACCTTGGTGTGTTGGGGTACATTTCCTTAGTTTGTTGAGGTACATTACCTTAGTGTGTTGGGGTACATTTCCTTAGTCTGTTGGGGTACATTACCTTAGTGTGTAGGGGTACATTTCCCTAGTGTGTTGGGGTACATTACCTTAGCGTGTTGGGGTACATTACCTTAGTGTGTTGGGGTACATTACCTTAGTGTGTTGGGGTACATTTCCTTAGTTTGTTGGGATACATTGTCTTAGTGTATTGGGGTACATTATCTTAGTGTGTTGGGGTACATTGCCTTAGTGTGTTGGGGTGCATTACCTTAGTGTGTTGGGGTACATTACCTTAGTGTGTAGGGGTACATTTCCTTAGTGTGTTGGGGTACAATTCCTTAGTGTGTTGGGGTACATTGCCATAGTGTGTTGGGGTACATTGCCTTAGTGAATTCAAGTACATTGCCTTAGTTTGTTGGGGTACATTGTCTTAGTGTGTTGGGGTACATTACCTTAGTGTGTTGGGGTACATTGCCTTAGTGTGTTGGGGTGCATTACCTTAGTGTGTTGGGGTACATTTCCTTAGTGTGTTGGGGTACATTACCTTAGTGAATTCAAGTACATTGCCTTAGTGTGTTGGGGTACATTGCCTTAGTGTGTTGGGGTACATTTCCTTAGTGTGTTGGGGTACATTGCCTTAGTGTGTTGGGGTACATTACCTTAGTGTGTTGAGGTACATTATCTTAGTGTGTTGGGTTACATTACCTTAGTGCATTCAAGTACATTACCTTGGTGTGTTGGGGTACATTTCCTTAGTTTGTTGAGGTACATTACCTTAGTGTGTTGGGGTACATTTCCTTAGTTTGTTGGGGTACATTACCTTAGTGTGTAGGGGTGCATTTCCCTAGTGTGTTGGGGTACATTACCTTAGCGTGTTGGGGTACATTACCTTAGTGTGTTGGGGTACATTTCCTTAGTGTGTTGGGGTACATTTCCTTAGTTTGTTGGGATACATTGTCTTAGTGTATTGGGGTACATTACCTTAGTGTGTTGGGGTACATTGCCTTAGTGTGTTGGGGTGCATTACCTTAGTGTGTTGGGGTACATTACCTTAGTGTGTAGGGGTACATTTCCTTAGTGTGTTGGGGTACAATTCCTTAGTGTGTTGGGGTACATTTCCTTAGTTTGTTGGGGTACATTACCTTAGTGAATTCAAGTACATTGCCTTAGTGTGTTGGGGTACATTTCCTTAGTGTGTTGGGGTACATTTTCTTAGTGTGTTGGGGTACATTTTCTTAGTGTGTTGGGGTACATTGCCATAGTGTGTTGGGGTACATTGCCTTAGTGTGTTGGTGTACATTTCCTTAGTTTGTTGGGGTACATTGTCTTAGTGTGTTGGGGTACATTACCTTAGTGTGTTGGGGTACATTGCCTTAGTGTGTTGGGGTGCATTACCTTAGTGTGTTGGGGTACATTACCTTAGTGTGTTGGGGTACATTTCCTTAGTTTGTTGGGGTACAATTCCTTAGTACAAGAGGAAACCCGTGCCAACTGAGCATGTGTCAAAGACACCTCAGGGCGCCAACCCGCACCTGCGCAGAAGACTTGTTGGAAAAGGGTAGGAAAATGTCCAGGATGCACACAGGAAGTGACCTCAACCCGATGGAAAAAAGCGGGAAAATACCCAGGAGGCGCACAGGAAGCGAAATCAACCTGATGGAAAAAGGCGGGAAAATCCCTAGGAGGCGCACGTGACCTCAAACTTCCCTATATAAGCCCAGCCCAGACACTGCCAAATTGCTGGATTATCTTCTGTCCCCCCTTGTTCCTGTGCTAGCGTGTGATCTGTCTGAACCTGTTGTGACCCCTGAAACCTGTTTGACTACTCTTGATTGCTGGTTGCCTTTGACCTCTGATTTGTACCTTAACCATTCTACTTCTTTGCCCCTTTTGTACTCAGCTGCCAGATTGGAACCGACCTCAGCTTGGATCTCAACCATTCTTCTTCGAATTAACCCTTTTATGCTTTGTTGCCCAACTGGACTTGACCTTGGCTCCGATCCTGGACCTAAGGCTTGCACGGTGCTCTGCACCCTTGGCACCCCTGCCATTTGGTGTCCCCACCAAGTCTCTGTCTCCATCTCCAGAGGCTTTAAGGACCCGAGGTGCAAGGGAGGCCTCCCCATTACTTCAGTCTCACATCAGGTATGTGGCCCTCGTGACAGTGCATTGGAGTCCATTGCTTTAGTGAGTTGGGGTACATTGCTTTAGTGAGTTGGGTTACATTTCTTTAGTGAGTTGGGGTACATTTCCTTAGTTTGTTGGGGTACATTTCCCTTAGTTTGTGGGGTACATTACCTTAGTGTGTTGGGGTACATTTCCTTAGTGTGTTGGGGTACATTACCTTAGTGAATTCAAGTACATTGCCTTAGTGTGTTGGGGTACATTTCCTTAGTGTGTTGGGGTACATTTCCTTAGTGTGTTGGGGTACATTGCCTTAGTGTGTTGGGGTACATTACCTTAGTGTGTTGAGGAACATTATCTTAGTGTGTTGGGTTACATTACCTTAGTGCATTCAAGTACATTACTTTGGTGTGTTGGGGTACATTTCCTTAGTTTGTTGGGGTACATTACCTTAGTGTGTTGAGGTACATTACCTTAGTGTGTTGGGGTACATTTCCTTAGTTTGTTGGGGTACATTACCTTAGTGTGTTGGGTCTTAGTGTGTTGGGGTACATTACCTTAGTGTATTGGGGTACATTTCCTTAGTATGTTGGGGTACATTACCTTAGTGTGTTGGGGTACATTTCCTTTGTTGGGGTACATTGCCTTAGCGTGTTGGGGGTACATTTCATTAGTGTGTTGGGGTACATTACCTTAGTGTGTTGGGGTACATTTCCTTAGTGTGTTGGGGTACATTTCCTTAGTTTGTTGGGATACATTACCTTAGTGCATTCAAGTACATACCTTAGTGTGTTGGGGTACATTGCCTTAGTGTGTTGGGTACATTACCTTAGTGTGTTGAGGTACATTACCTTAGTGTGTTGAGGTACATTACCTTAGTGTGTTGGGGTACATTACCATAGTGAGTTGGGGTACTTTGTCTTACTGCATTGGAGTACTTTGGCTTAGTGCATTGGGGTACATTGCCTTGGTGCGTTGGGGCGCATTGTGCTAGTGCATGTAAGAGTCCAGGGCTTACTACGCATGCATCAATGGCACGTTGCCACAAGAGGAAATCCGTGCCAACTGAGCATGCGTCAAAGACACCTCAGGGCGCCAACCCCGCACCTGCGCAGAAGACTTGTTGGAAAAGGGTAGGAAAATGTCTAGGACGCACACAGGAAGTGACCTCAACCCGATGGAAAAAAGCGGGAAAATACCCAGGAGGCGCACAGGAAGCGACATCAACCTGATGGAAAAAGGCGGGAAAATCCCCAGGAGGCGCACGTGACCTCAAACTTCCCTATATAAGCCCAGCCCAGACACTGCCAAATTGCTGGATTATCTTCTGTCCCCCTTGTTCCTGTGCTAGCGTGTGATCTGTCTGAACCTGTTGTGACCCTGAAACCTGTTTGACTACTCTTGATTGCTGGTTGTCTTGGACCTCGGATTTGTACCTTAACCATTCTACTTCTTTTCCCCTTTTGTACTCAGCTGCCAGATTGGAAACCGACCTTGGCTTGGATCTCAACCATTCTTCTTCTGATTAACCCTTTTATGCTTCGTTGCCCAACTGGACTTGACCTTGGCTCAGATCCTGGACTAAGGCTTGCACGGTGCTCTGCACCCTTGGCACCCCTGCCACTTGGTGTCCCCACCAAGTCTCTGTCTCCATCTCCAGAGGCTTTAAGGACCCGAGGTGCAAGGGAGGCCTCCCCATTACTTCGGTCTCACATAAGGTATGTGGCCCTCGTGACAGTGCATTGGAGTCCATTGCTTAGTGAGTTGGGGTACATTGCTTTAGTGAGTTGGGGTACATTTCTTTAGTGAGTTTGGGTACATTTCTTTAGTGAGTTGGGTTACATTTCTTTAGTGAGTTGGGGTACATTTCTTTAGTGAGTTGGGGTACATTTCTTTAGTGAGTTGGGTTACATTTCTTTAGTGAGTTGGGGTACATTTCTTTAGTGAGTTGGGTTACATTTCTTTAGTGAGTTGAGGCACATTTCTTTAGGTGAGTTGGGTTACATTTCTTTAGTGAGTTGGGTTACATTTCTTTAGTGAGTTGGGGTACATTTCTTTAGTGAGTTGGGTTACATTTTAAATTTACTATGCCTCAGTTTATGAATGAACAGGAAGTTCTGTACAAAGTTATTTCTGTTCATTAATTCTATGCAGCTAAGGCTGCAGAGAAAGGGACTGATGAATCTGTCCTCAGTCCCCTTCTCTGTCTCAAAAGTGAGACATCAAGAGTTTCTGTAGACCCCTGATGTTTCACCAAAGCCCCCCAACAGGGGGTCCCATAAAATATGTAAATAATAATAAAAAAATTAATTTGTAAAAAAAAAAAAAATGGTAAAAAGAAAACAACCAAAAATAAAAAAAACTACTGACACCAGTGGCGGAACTACCAGGGACACAAAGGGCTCTGGCATTCCGTCACCATGGGGGGACCCCAAGATGGCAGGAAGGTGGCCCGAGATGGGAGTAAAGGGCCCCCGGGATCAGTGGGAAGGGCCCCGGTTGGGGACCAGGGGGGCCCTTCATGTTTTTTTAGCACTGGGCCCTGAAGGTTCTAGTTACGCCTCTGTGTAGGAGCATATGAAATGTTGCAAACATCTAAATAAGCCCTTAAAGGCTCCCTGCAGCTTTTTCATTCACATAGGGGACACAGGTCTGCCTAGTGTCCCTAATTTTAATTCTGTCTTTCATCTTCTCCACCCAGTTGCCCCACCCATTAAATCCATGCACTCACTCATATTCTGATCTTCTAAATGGTCCTAAATATGAGGTCCTGAATTCCCTGATTCACGCCACCTTCTCTCAATCAACAGTTAAACATGCCATTAGGACGAAAATTATCTTATAATTGCCTGGTCTGCATTTCCAAGGATTAAAAAAAAGGGGGAGGGGAAAGGAAAGGAGGGGGAAGGGGGAGAGAAGGAGGCGGAAAAAGTGTATAGGAGAGTAATTCCATCCAGCTAGACTCGTCACTCGAGGATCCACGTAGACTTGGCCCACATGGTGGGGGGGGTGCCCCGAGCGATCAAGGGGGTTCCACCCTGCGGTATCAGCCCTCCCAAATTGCTGTAGTCGAGCGACAGGGTCTCTTTAAGGTCAAATTGCTTTTGCTATTGAGTGTGAAAAGCTTACAGCCATTTAAAAAAACTCAGTCTGGGAGGAATTAAAAAATTAATCAGCTGTGGGAAGGGGGTGCAGGGAGGAGAAATACTCCCCAAAGTCTGCTGGCTGACACTTCCGGGAGTGAAAATCCCCCCCCCCCCCGACAGCACTCAGTGGTTCCTATGCCGACCTCCCGCCACTACAGGACAGCGTCAGTTTTTCCAGCAGGCTTTGTGGGACGAATTTTTAGCAGCAAAGCAGCCCAGCCTGTAGAGACTCTGGCAGCAGAAGAGGTAAGTATTCACATTTGTTATTGGGGACAGGGTCTCTTTAAGGTCTAAATCAATATTTCCATATTTTTCATGAGAAGTTTTCGGACTTTTTTCTCCATTTATTAAAGTGTTCTCAGACAGTTTTCTGGGTATTTGAACCTCATTTTGAAGGAGCTGAATAATAATCTGCTTTGCAACGGAACTTTCCAATTAAACGCTCTCCGCCAGGCCAAGAAATTCCTTTTGCAGATTTTTTTCATCACCCTAATCCAGGCATAATCCATTATTTACAACAAGGGAAGACGGAGAAAGAATTTTCCTGAAGGTGGCAGAAATGTAGTTTTCCCTTTTGCTGCTTTTAAACAATTTTTTCTTCAATTTTCTTCACATTTCGTTCCTTATATCACACTTCTCTTTAACCCTACAACTTCCGACGTCTAACTTTGATGAGATGGAGGAAATTCCGACATGATTTGTCAGCATAAATGGATAACAGGTAGCAGGGGCATAACTACAGATCATGGGACCCAATAGCAACATTTTGATGGGGTTCTCCCTACTGTCATTAATCTTAATATAAAGTTTGTCTAAATCAGTGGTTTCCAAACAGCGGACCTTTACTGGCTTCTATCTGGCCTCTGGGACACTATTTACAACCTGAGTGAGTGTGGGTGTGTGTCTACAATTGTCCTTATCCCTGTACATTGTATCTCATTAAGATACTCCTCTATTATATATTATTTATTTGAGGTACCCATATAGCGCCATCAATTTAGGCAGAGCTCCACACATACATTGCACACTCACATCTGTCCCTACCCTCAAGGAGCCCACAATCCAAGGTCCCCAACTCACATTCATATACTAGGGCCAATTTTGGACAGAAGCCAGTTAACCTCCCAGAATTATAAATGAAAAGACTCTAGGCATGGGACTTTGAAGGCACAATAGTGTTAGACTACACAAAATAAATTTAAATTCAATAGGGGTATTTTATTAGAAAATTATGAAAGACAATGGACACACATCAATTATTAAAAACAATTCAGGCTAGATGTAAACCCTAATAATCATACACCGTAAGGATCCTATCCTGCAGATTTGTATAGCATAAAGAGGATTATGAATGTACAAATATATCACTTAGTCCATAAATAGGAGAAATACTTCCCCTGGGCATTGAACAGTAGATGGGTACATAATTGTAGCAGACAGAGTGCAGCAGGTTTGGTGATCCACGGTGAAAAATTCTCTAGTTGCTCTACATGTTTCGCGTTACGCGGAACGCTTCCTCAGGAGCTAGAGATTCTAAAAAATTTTTAAAATACATAAAAGAAACAACAACAAAAACAAAATCAGAAGACATGAAATATTAAACACAATACACATATAGGTATCAATATTGAAAGTATAACCAATGCCAGGTGAAATGGCTAATGGGACAGGCCCTATGAAAGATTATGGTCTCCAAACAAAACACGGTAAGGCCTGATGGTTGGAGTCAGCAAGGACAGAAAAAACAGAGAGTACACGCTGAGTTAAAGAGTTTCAATGTATCTGTGTTTTTTAAAAAGGGTTTAAAAACAGTGAAGCCAGGCACAAAAGGGAAGAAAATCACAGAAGGGGGGGGGAGGGGGGGGGGGGAGGGAAAGGGGAAAAAAAAAGAGAAAATAGGGAGGGGGGAAAAGGAAGGGAGGAGAGGAGGGGGGGAAAAAAAGGGGGGGGTTTTAAGAGGGGAGGAGGGAGGGGGAGGGAGGAAAAAAGGAGGGGGGGGGGGAGGAAGGGAAAAGGGGGGAAGGAGAAGAAGAAAAAGGAAATAATGAAGAAAAAGAATGTATATATATGTATATATGGTGAGGCAGAGTTCACTTACCAGTCGGGTAAGGTAGGGTTGCATAAATATCGATAGTGATTGTATGCAAGTGATCACAATTTGATCATGGGTATAAAATGTCTGAATTAAATTGGAGACAGCAGTCGGCCGCAGCCTGGAACCTCTCAAAAAAATGTAGCATCAGGTATCCATAAGAGGGAGAACATAGGCTTTGTCATTGTAGTGCTGGTATATGAAAAGAGAGAAGGGGGAATGAGCAATCATATTAGTAGTGCCATATAATATAATCAGAGAAAGGCTGCAGGCATAGAGGTGTTTTGCTTGCAGTTCAAAGGGCATTAGTGAGACAGGTATCATCTTACCCTTGGGTGGATGAGAGGAAACACAGGGATGCGCCGTCCGATCAGGCAGAGACCGGTGCTGGGACCACATAGGAGCAGGTCGAATAGCGTCCTTATATATGGTGACTCCAGCCGGAAACGGGTGGCTCCATAGGCGTCACGTATTCCGGGTCCGCTACAGGCTGCTGCGCATGCGCCGCGTCACGTCGTCCCCACGCTAGAGCGACGCAGCGCCGGAAAAATACCGCGCATGCGCCGAGGAGCAGCGTGGGGAGGGACGGGACCGAGCGGATGACGCAGGCAGCAAAGGCGGAGCTGGAGGGGAGGGAAGTCCCCATGTCTCCGGCAATCGCCGCACATCCGGTCAAGAGATCGGATCGGGTGCGCGGCGCTGGGCAGCGGAACTCATCAGGACCAAAACCATGCCAAATGGGAAGGAGACCAACACTAAGGGAGAGTCCCAGAACCATCACTCTGGCGTACATAGGAATAAAGATTAAATATGCAGTATACATGAAAATTATATCAATGATATATAGTTATTGAATCCCATATGGGGACATTGAAAACAAATAAGTAATAACAATAACCTGTAGTTTTACAAAGAGGAGGAGAACATATGAGCACATTGATCTGGGGACTTGGATAAAGTTGGTTAGGCTATAATGTGTCATAACATGCAGTCAACAATAATTTACACTCAATAAACACTTCTCAGGGCAGAAGATGACACATGCTAAAAGGGACTTGGTATGTATCAGAGGAAGGGTTTATATGAGTGAGATTCATTCAAGCCCGGTGCCCTGGTGGCGTTCAAACGCTCGATCCAAAGGGTCTCTTTTTGTAGTATGAATTTGTCCCATTCGCCACCTCTGGGGCTTTGGGGGACGACGGCCAGAACAGCAAAGGAAATAGACGAAGTATTGAAGCGATGGTAAAGGTCGAGGTGTCTGCTCACAGGAGTGAGCATCTTCCCGTTCCCTGAATAGTAAATGTGGTCGTTAATTCTTTGCCTGAGCTGTCTGGCCGTTTTGCCCACATAAAAAACCCCACAGGTGCACTTCATCAGATAAACCACTCCCTGGGTATGGCATGTGGCTGCAAATTTAGGATGGTAGATTTCACCATTAGGAAGTAAGACGGGATATTCAGAGCATACCCATGGACAAAAGGAGCAGCTACCACAGGGCGCTGTGCCCCTTGATAGTTGTGGGGTCGTGGGGTTATAGGACTTATACTGGCTAGAAACTAGTCTGTCCTTAAGAGAAGTTGCCCGTCTGTAAACTGTTTCAGGGTGTGTGTTAACATATTTCTTTAGAATAGGGTCTTCTGTCAGGAAGTGCCAGTGTTTCTTCAAAATATTGTTAATGTCATGATAATGGGAGGAAAATTGAGTAATCAGTCTGACCGTGGTTTTCTGTGGTTGGGTTTTTTTCACATAGAGAAGGTCGGTACGTGATTTGCTCTTGGCCTTGTTGAAGGCTTTGCGTAAGAGCGACCGGCTGTAACCTCGAGCCAGGAGTCGGGATCTCAGAAGGTTGGACTGGTGTTGGAAATCCGTCATTTTAGTACAGTTTCGACGAAGGCGAAGATATTGTGCATACGGTATGCTTCTAATGAGGGGGGGAGGATGTGCACTTGTGGCATGTAGCAGTGTGTTTCCTGCTGTAGCTTTCCTATATAAATTTGTGGATAAGGTGTTGTTGGTGTCCCTGTAGATCTCGAGATCCAGAAAATTGACAGTGTCAGTATGGCAATGGTATGTAAATTTTAAGTTAAACTGGTTAACATTGAGTATTTGTATAAACTTTTTGAGGATCTTTTTAGTTCCTGTCCAGATGACGAAAATGTCATCTATGTAACGTTTCCAGATCAAAATCTGATCTATAAATTCGGAGTACTGGTCTAGAGAAAACAGGTGACGTTCCCACCCCCCAGGTACAAATTGGCGTAGCCAGGGGCACAACAGGTGCCCATGGCTACGCCCTGCACCTGGAGGTAGTGGGAACCCATAAATTCAAAAGTATTGTGGGTCAAGATGAAGTTGAGTAGCTTCAAAATGAATTCATTATAGTTCCACTGGTGGTGATCCTCCTCATACAGGAAGGTACGGACCATCTCGATCCCCTGCTCGTGAGGGATGCTGGAGTAAAGGGCCTCCACATCAAGCGTCACGAGCAGGGAATCAGGAGGGACCGGTAACCCCTCAATCTGTTTTAGAAGGTCTAACGTATCTTTGGTGTAGGACGGTAAGGCCATGACATGGGGCATGAGTGTGGCATCTACAAGTTTGCTGGCGTTGTCCGTTAGGCTATCAATACCTGAAATTATCGGCCTCCCAGGGGGCGACACCGGGTCCTTATGCACTTTAGGAAGCGCATAGAATGTCGCCACCCTGGGAGACCGAACATTCACGTACTCATAGGTATCTTTAACGATTAAACCTCTTAGGTAAGCGTCTCCGATAATGTCCAGGAAGTGATTCCTGAAAGATATGGTGTCTGATGGGGGGATTGTACGATACCAGTCTTTGTTGGATAGAATGGTCAAGCACATGTTTTCATAAGAGGATCTAGTCAGAAGGACTATGTTACCGCCTTTATCGGCGGGTTTCACAACGATATCACGGTGATTGTATATTTTGGAGATGGCTTGGCGCTGTGTTAGAGTTAGGTTGTTTTTTCTATGGGGTAAATCCATATGTTTAATGTCACTGATCACGTTTTGTAGGAACGTCCAAATTTGGGGGTTCTGAGATAAGTCAGGAAATTGGTGAGACTTGGCTCTGAATCTGTTGGATGGAAATCTAGAAGGAGCGGGGGGTGTTGAGGTGGAGATGTCAGTAGGGTGGGTACTGTCACTTTCCTCCAACAGGAGGATCAGGTCTCGTAGTGCTCGGAACTCATCCATCTTAAAGTGTTTGATGCTCTCTGAAAATTCCCGTTCCTCTTTACTCCTTAATCTATCTGGATCAAATAAAAATTTATAGGTAAGATTGCGAGCAAACAGGTAAACGTCTTTAATGGTCTCATATTTGTCAATTTTCTGCGACGGACAGAAGCTTAGACCAAGTTTTAGAACATTTAAATCCTGTTCAGAAAAATAATGAGTGAGGTTCAGGACATCCAGTCCTAGGTGTGGGGTGGCGGAATCCCTAGCATGGGAAAATTTATAGTAGAGGTGGCGTTTGAAATAATGTGGGGATCAAGGGTGCTTTGTCTTCTACAGTTTTGTGATTGTGTAAGGGATAAAGTGTTTACTGAGTTTAGAGGGTTGGAAAAGTTAGGTTGTTGTGTTGCATTAGTGAGTGTGTTGTTAGAAAAAGAAGTGTTTGGAGTGTCCCGACTGGGACCAGGTTGGAATGTTGTGGGTGTTGGGTTAGTGCGACTTTGCTGCTTTAACATTTGTAGCGCTTTGTGAGCATTGGGGCCCATATAGTTGGGCTGTGAATCAGTACCACCACCTTGGATAGAAGGAGGCCCCTGGCGTAGTGAGCCGCTCGAGCGTTTAATGTCTTGTTTGTCAATTTTCTTTTTAGGATAGGGTGTATAGTGCCCACCACCATATTGTCGCTTACGTGCACCAGTGTCGTTAGGAGTGACGTTCAGGTCTTTTCCAATGGGAGCCTGTGAAGAAAAGGTGGAGAGAGAAGAGTCAGAATCAATTTCCGTATCATCGTCAGTGAACATATTTCCATTGTTGGGATGTTGTTTTTTGGAATTTGTTTTACGGGGTCTTCGATTATGAGAAGGGGTCTGCCAATGATAGGCGTAGCCCTCCATAAAGGCCGTCTTATCTTTCATGAATTTATTTTGTTTTTTAAAAATTATATCTTTATTGATTTTGGTGATGTATTCCTTGACTTCCTGCCATTTGTGGTTAAACTGTGTATGGCTTTTTAAATTGTCATTTTTAGTTTGAAAAGTGATAATTTCCTCATCAAGGAGGACAAGTTCGGCCTGGTGGTGAGATATCAGCAATTTGATGAGATCAGTACTGCACTGGGTAAGAATTTTTTCCCATGCGATTTTAAATTCAGTACCTATGTTTTGAAAAGAAGGAAATATTTGAACTCTCAAACCGACCGGGCTTAGATTGTCACGTGCATATTGCTGGAGAAAGTCCACATGCCAATGCAGGTTGGACTTCTTCTTCAGCAATTTTTTCATTTTGATTAGGTAATGATTCAGTCCGATCTCTTGTCCTGTATCAGTTAAACAGCTGGTTTGAACATCATTAATGTAACCCAACCAGGCGGTCCCTACAAAATCCATCACAGGTCAATGTGTTAACCCGTGTTCCGCTATGTAAACCTCGTAACTAAATACGTATAAAAAAGAAAAATATAAATGACAAGCAATAAATAAAGTAGAAAAGTCACCTAAACTAGGGGTTTAAATGGGATGCTTCCATCCCTAAATTCAGCATCAAATGGGAGACCTAGTGCCAAAGTACCTCAATACGCAGGGTGACTCTGCAGGTACTCAGTAGCAATTTGTGCCAGCGTCCCCAAAAATCGGATTATAAATGAAAAGACTCTAGGCATGGGACTTTGAAGGCACAATAGTGTTAGACTACACAAAATAAATTTAAATTCAATAGGGGTATTTTATTAGAAAATTATGAAAGACAATGGACACACATCAATTATTAAAAACAATTCAGGCTAGATGTAAACCCTAATAATCATACACCGTAAGGATCCTATCCTGTAGATTTGTATAGCATAAAGAGGATTATGAATGTACAAATATATCACTTAGTCCATAAATAGGAGAAATACTTCCCCTGGGCATTGAACAGTAGATGGGTACATAATTGTAGCAGACAGAGTGCAGCAGGTTTGGTGATCCACGGTGAGAAATTCTCTAGTTGCTCTACATGTTTCGCGTTACGCGGAACGCTTCCTCAGGAGCTAGAGATTCTAAAATTTTTTTAAAATACATAAAAGAAACAACAACAAAAACAAAATCAGAAGACATGAAATATTAAACACAATACACACATAGGTATCAATATTGAAAGTATAACCAATGCCAGGTGAAATGGCTAATGGGACAGGCCCTATGAAAGATTATGGTCTCCAAACAAAACACGGTAAGGCCTGATGGTTGGAGTCAGCAAGGACAGAAAAAACAGAGAGTACACGCTGAGTTAAAGAGTTTCAATGTATCTGTGTTTTTTAAAAAGGGTTTAAAAACAGTGAAGCCAGGCACAAAAGGGAAGAAAATCACAGAAGGGGGGGGGGGGAGGGAAAGGGGGAAAAAAAAGAGAAAATAGGGAGGGGGGGAAAGGAAGGGAGGAGAGGAGGGGGGGGGGGAAAGGGGGGGGTTTTAAGAGGGGAGGAGGGAGGGGGAGGGAGGAAAAAAGGAGGGGAGGGGGGGGGGAGGAAGGGTAAAGGGGGGAAGGAGAAGAAGAAAAAGGAAATAATGAAGAAAAAGAATGTATATATATGTATATATGGGGAGGCAGAGTTCACTTACCAGTCGGGTAAGGTAGGGTTGCATAAACCTATCGATAGTGATTGTATGCAAGTGATCACAATTTGATCATGGGTATAAAATGTCTGAATTAAATTGGAGACAGCAGTCGGCCGCAGCCTGGAACCTCTCAAAAAAATGTAGCATCAGGTATCCATAAGAGGGAGAACATAGGCTTTGTCATTGTAGTGCTGGTATATGAAAAGAGAGAAGGGGGAATGAGCAATCATATTAGTAGTGCCATATAATATAATCAGAGAAAGGCTGCAGGCATAGAGGTGTTTTGCTTGCAGTTCAAAGGGCATTGTCAATTTTCTGGATCTCGAGATCTACAGGGACACCAACAACACCTTATCCACAAATTTATATAGGAAAGCTACAGCAGGAAACACACTGCTACATGCCACAAGTGCACATCCTCCCCCCCTCATTAGAAGCATACCGTATGCACAATATCTTCGCCTTCGTCGAAACTGTACTAAAATGACGGATTTCCAACACCAGTCCAACCTTCTGAGATCCCGACTCCTGGCTCGAGGTTACAGCCGGTCGCTCTTACGCAAAGCCTTCAACAAGGCCAAGAGCAAATCACGTACCGACCTTCTCTATGTGAAAAAAACCCAACCACAGAAAACCACGGTCAGACTGATTACTCAATTTTCCTCCCATTATCATGACATTAACAATATTTTGAAGAAACACTGGCACTTCCTGACAGAAGACCCTATTCTAAAGAAATATGTTAACACACACCCTGAAACAGTTTACAGACGGGCAACTTCTCTTAAGGACAGACTAGTTTCTAGCCAGTATAAGTCCTATAACCCCACGACCCCACAACTATCAAGGGGCACAGCGCCCTGTGGTAGCTGCTCCTTTTGTCCATGGGTATGCTCTGAATATCCCGTCTTACTTCCTAATGGTGAAATCTACCATCCTAAATTTGCAGCCACATGCCATACCCAGGGAGTGGTTTATCTGATGAAGTGCACCTGTGGGGTTTTTTATGTGGGCAAAACGGCCAGACAGCTCAGGCAAAGAATTAACGACCACATTTACTATTCAGGGAACGGGAAGATGCTCACTCCTGTGAGCAGACACCTCGACCTTTACCATCGCTTCAATACTTCGTCTATTTCCTTTGCTGTTCTGGCCGTCGTCCCCCAAAGCCCCAGAGGTGGCTGTAGGCAATTACGGCTTCTAAGACCACCCAGATAGGTTCAGGTAATGCAGGAAGACCTCCGTTGACCCCCAGGCCTGGAGATATCAATAAAGTGACACAGGAGACAGGTTTGCTTAGCCACTTAATGACATCTAATTTGTATTGGTCAAAAGGGACAGTATTTATGCAGTTTGAGGGATGGGAGGAGTTTTACTAACCTTATACATGTCATTGAAATGAAAATAGGTTCAGTTAATATTTAACTATTAGCTGGTGTTATAAGACAAAATCTTGCATCATTTCTATTAGAATATTCATTAACAGGTGAAGGACGCACTTTATCTTATCAAGAACAAACATGAGCTAGGCCAAACTCCATTTTCTAGCTAAAATGTATAGGTAACCTTGAGAAGGTTTTCTATAGATAACAGCTTAAAGATAATATTGGTTTCAGTTAAAACTCACATTTGAGTTTTCTCAATTTTCCTGTAAAACTAAAATGGTGTCTTAAAACTAAAATGGAGTCCCTCATGATATGTGCTATGTTCTTTACAATCCCCTCTTTGAGACATTATTTATATGGCTCACTATCTTTCACAGTTATGTAAATTTTCTTCTATCATAATACATACTCAGATAAATTCTATTCGCAGCAGCAGGATCAGGGGTTCGGGATGCCTTAACAATTATACACATTATAAGCTTATAACAGGCATATAGGAACAAAACAAAAAGAGCAATCATAATTATAGTTATGGCAGCACTCTTTATCCATGCCAAAATTCCTATCCCAGAACTTAGGTTTGCAAAAGGATCCCATGTCTTAGCAATGTTTCTAGCTTCATCTTGTAATTTGTTTACTTCTTTCCGGTGTTGTGCAATTATATCATAATAATCTGGTACCTCCATACTTGTGTTATGAAACCAGGTACAACACTCATAATCTTCTGTGTTTTCACATAACCCAGTTAAGGCAGCACTCATGCTTTCTATGGCTAACTCGTGTAGTTCTAATTGTTTTCTAATTGCCCTAGTTTCTATATTTAATTTAGTAATATCATCAGAATTCTTTTCCATTATTTCATCAATGATTCCAGTGTAATTATTCAACCTTTTCATTAAGTCTATTCCCCACCCAGTCCATGAGGGGAACCAAGCCCATGCCTTATCCTTTGTAAGAAATAACTCCCTTTTATTGCGGTGTTTGAGGGGGTACCTAGGATGCATGCTAGCTTCAAGGAGGTGTCTTCCCTTGCTATCTCCTACTACGCCCATGATGGGGACTAGGGATGCAAGATAACACCATCCTTGGGGTTCGGTGGGGATCCAAGGGTGACAGATTTTTCCACAACAAATATAAATACTGTTTCCTAGAGCTAAGGATCGTTTGTTGAATATTGTCATCATTTCATCAGAAAAACTGGAAAAAGTTAAACTCGACAATAATTGTCCTACTGTGGAAGTGGAACTGGAGTTAAGAAAGTTTATTAGAGTGGTGTTTAGGGCAGGTTCTGAAGTATGAAAGAAAGGGCTTTCAATTGAAGTCATTGAAAAGTTAATATTAGCTTGTTGGCAAACTTCAGCTCCATTTGTGGAGTTTCCCAGCCTAAAACACCAGTCTGGGGAATGACTTCTACCAGTAATTTGGAAAGTAAGGGTATTATTTGAAAGTGTTCTTATGACTTCTGTGAGGATGACAGGAGGTGTGCCATTAAGGAATGGGGTGAAGTTTAGAGGTACTGCCATTAAGGGGATTCTAGCAGTGCTAGGATGGAGTTTACTACATATCCAACATTTTTCAAATCCAGATTTCTGGGCGTAGCTATATTTAAACTTCAACAATAACATTTTATCTGTAAAACTTTCTGAGTTTTCATTTCTCTTGTGTCTGTCATGTGTATTATTCTGTTGTAGAGTGTTAGAGGCCCCACAAATACCCTTTATGAGTCCCAAATCTTCAGAATAATAAATACAGTTAGTTATCAGCCAAGTTGGCAGGAACACAATCAGGGCAGCCCAGCATAGGAGGCACAAGGCTTTCCCAGAAGTCCGTGGTGAAATAAGCGACGTCATCTTGTTCAGAGTCTTGACCACCTGCTTCACTCTGTTTTCGAGGATTTATATCACCTGCTTCACCTCTCTGTGCTTTATCTTTGCCTTGCTTCTTAGGGTCCTGGTTGACCTTCTTTACGCGACTTGCATGAATCCAGGCCTGTTGTCCTTCTACCAAAATAGCTGTGCGGGTGACTGCGATCACTGTGGTTGGGGGTCCGAAGGGAAACTCTTGTTTCTTGGTGCGGTTCAATCTCTGGACCACCACGGTGTCACCCACCTGGAAAGGGTGTGTAGGTTCCTGTGAAGAAGAAGGAGAGGTGCGAGCAACATTCCTTTCAACTTTATCCAAAGTTTCAATAAGTTTTTTTACATATTCTTCCTGAATAAGATCTAGGTCCCCTCTTTCTAACATAAGTGGCTGTCTGGCCCATGGGGTGGGGAATGGCCTACCCATTAAGACTTCAAAAGGAGAGTATCCTGTCTTTTTAGAGGGTGTCATTCTTACCTCGGCTAGTACAGCTGGTAGGACCTTCTTCCAATTTGCATACGTACCTCCAGTGGCCTTCCTGATCTTATCTTTGATGGTTCTGTTCATCCTTTCCACTATACCTGAACTCTGGGGGTGGTAAGGAATATGAAACTTCCATTCTATTTTCAGTGTTTTTACCAGGTCTTGACAAACTTTGGCCACAAATGCAGGACCATTGTCAGAGTTGATCTGTAGTGGGCAACCCCACCTTGGGATAATTTCTTGTATCAGAATCCTCACTACTGTTTGTGCATCTTCCTTTGTAGTTACAAACAATTCTATCCATCTTGAGAACATGTCCACTATTATTAGCAAATATTCCTGTCTTTTACCTAGTTTGGGCATGTGTGTAAAATCTATCTGCAGATGAGTGAATGGTGTAGATGGATATATCAGATGTTCGTGTTTTGCTTTGTGAGGGTTGCTAGGGTTATTCCGAATGCATGTGATGCATCTGGAAACATATGCCTTAACGAGAGAGGGAAGACCTGGAATGTAAAAATCCTTATCCAAAAGTTCACATGTGACTTTCCACCCTCTGTGACCTATCCCATGGTATTGTGAAATAAAAATGGGTGCACTGGCTACAGGGATACATGGTCTCCCCTCTTGGCAGACAAGGTCAGTTTCTGGGTTTGTCTGCACACCTATTGAGTTCCATTGCTGGATGTCTTGGTCTGTGGCATATGCTTGGAGATCACGCAATGTTTGATCCAAAAGAGGAATTTCTGGTGAGAGTAATGGCATTTGTATGTTTGCAGGCTGTGTGGATGCTGCTTCTTTTGCTGCTTTGTCAGCTAAGGCGTTGCCTTTGGCTATGTCATCCTGTTGCCCTGTATGTGCCCTACAGTGTAGTATAGCTATGGACCTTGGTAATTGTATAGCTTCTAACAGACTTGTGACAAGCGTGGAATGTGAGATGGATTTACCGTCTGCTGCTATATAGCCCCGCCTTTTCCATATGACTCCAAAATCATGCGCGACACCGTACGCGTACTTGGAGTCTGTGTAAATGTTTACATCCTGCCCTTCAAAAAGCTGACAAGCTCGAGTAAGGGCTATAAGTTCTGCAGCTTGTGCTGATTGGAATGGGACAGGGTTTGCTTCCAGTATTTTATCAGGCAGCTGAACAACAGCATACCCTGCATGGTATGTGTTATCATTTGGTCTTGAACAAGACCCATCCACAAAGACATTCTGTGCTCCAGGGAGAGCAGTTGAAGACATGTCTGGTCTCGGGGATGTGTCTTGGTGGATGAGGTCCATGCATTCATGTTGAGGCACTACCTCATCTTCTTCACCTTTCAAGCCTAGCAAGGCATTCAGGATTGGAGCTGGGCCAGAAGTGGGAGAGGCATATTTGATCTCAAGTTTTGGGTTAGAAAGTAAAATTACTTCATAACCGCTCAGCCTCTGGGCTGACATGTGCTGGGTATGGATGTTCTTTAGTAGAATGGATACATTGTGAGTGGTGTGTAGTGTGGTGGCATGCCCTAGAGTGAATGATGTAGCCATTTCCACCACCATCGCACAGGATGCCAGAGCTCTGAGACACGCCGGCATGCCCTGTACTGGCATCGGCACAACTTTTGAAAAAAACGCAATTGGGCGGAGTTTCCCCCCATGCTCCTGAGCCAGGACCCCCGCCATTGTTTTACAGTTGTCCCTTGCAAACAAGTGAAACATTTTACCATATTCAGGTAGTCCAAGTCCAGGAGATGTGACCATTGCAGTTTTAAGATACACAAAAGCATTGTACATTTCATCATTCCATTTCACACAATCTGGCATGTCAGTACCTGTGGCTTGCCTCAGGAGATTATCATAGTAGGAACAATCAGGTATCCATTGGCGGCAGTAACCAATCATTCCAAGAAAGGATAGCATGTCCTTCTTAGTAAGTGGGCGGGGCAGACCCACGAGAGCCGCAGCTCTCTTGTGACTGATTTTCCTTTCTCCTTTGGAGAGTACAAAACCAAGGTATTCAACAGTTTCCTGACACCATTGTAGCTTTTTCTTAGAAACCTTGTGACCATTGTCTGCTAACCAATGTAACAGATCTAAACCATCATTTTTACATGCTTTCTGGCTTGGACTACACAACAACAAATCATCAACATATTGAAGTAGGACGGAACCATGGCGGGGTGTCCAAGACCGCAGGGTTGCCTGGAGGGCCACTGTGTACACTACAGGGGAGTCTACATAGCCCTGGGGTAATCTACACCACGTCATCTGGCGGTTTCTGAAATTGAATGCAAAGATAGGCTGTGTCTCTTCGTCAACAGAAACTGAAAAAAATGCATTACAAAGGTCAATGACCGAAAAATACTCTGCATCGCATGGTATGGAGGTTAAGAGTGATGGCACGTCAGGCACTATGGGAGCGATGGGTATCACTAGGTTGTTTATAGCTCTGAGGTCTTGTACAAACCTGTAAGAGCCGTCTGGCTTCATTACTGGGTTAATGGGGGTGTTGTAGGGTGACAGTGTCTCTTTAAGAATTCCTAGCTGCAGGAACCTTTCCACCATTGGGGCCACTCCTTCCTCTTTTTCTTTTGAAATTGGATATTGTTTGTGATAAACCGGCTGTGCCCATGATTTTAAAGCTGCCTTGTATGGGGTACAAGAAATAAGACCTACATCCAAGGAGCTTTTTGACCATACCGGATCATCTGGTGGAGGGAGATCACTATCCTCAGTGTAATATATTGGTATTACCTTGGAGTGTACGAAGACCCCTCCTTCAGTAGTCATTTTCAGTGTTATACCCAATCTTCCCATCAAATCTCTACCCAAGAGATTCACAGGACAATTTGGTATAATCCTGAAACAATGATGCAAGACTGTTGCACCTCCCCTTTCAACATCACTTACTGGTAAAGGTGGTGTTTTGTATGTTTTGGTAAGTATCCCATTAATTCCCATAGAAGGTTCAGCAATTTTAGTCTCACCTCTGTAGTAGTCCTCACTGAGGGTGCTCCGAGTTGCCCCTGAATCGGTTAAAAACGGAACAGGCCTATATTTGACATATAGGGTCACAATTGGTTGTTCATTGTAAGAGTGTGAGATCAAAGGAAATGCTGGGATACTACCTTCCGGGCAGCTTCATTTTAGTTGCTGTTGATTCCACTGTATAGGGAATCGGGGACCCTGTTGCTTTGGGGCAACTTGATTCGGTTGGCTAGATTGGGGTCCCTGTGTATGCATTTGATCTTGATCTTGAGTATTTGGGTTATTCCATTCATAAGGACATTGATTTCTCCAGTGACCCTGTTGTCCACAGTTAAAACAACATGTGCGGGACTGCTGGGGTGGTCTGGAAAAACCATGCCCTCTCCCTTTTGTTCTTCCTCTTCCTCTGCCTCTGTTTCCACTGCCCCATTGTCCACCATTATCTGGGGGAGGCTGAGCTTGCACTCCACCCTGATAAAGGGTACTCACTGCTTTCTCTTTTATTACATCAAAACACCCTGCTGCTTCTTTCTGTATTAAAGTTTCCTGAAATTGGTCAATCGTCTGTGTGGTCCATTCAGATATCATCTGTTTTACCACCAAGGCGAACTGGGGTTTTAGATTATTCATAAAAGTTTGAATAAACAAAGCTCCCACATCAGTAGTTGTAGCTAATCCAGCTTCTGTTGTCCAATTTTCATGAAACCTTTTCCAGAATTCAACTACAGTTTCTCCTGACTTTTGTTTGCATGCTATGGCAGTAGGGAGGGAACTTTTATTTTTAAATACTCTCATCATTTCAGTCTCTAATTCTGTCCACATGGTGTTCCTACCTAGTACTGTGTTTAACCCATATGCTCCCGCGTTTCCAGTGTCAATAGTGTTTATACTTGGAACATTTGTCCAGTTCCAGGAACTGGTGTGTCCTATGATACCATCAATGATAAGACGCATGTCTTCCTGTGTGTAATTTCTACCCTTACAGGCCTTTTTTAAGTAAGTTAAAGTGCCACCTGCAGAGGCGGTGGGTTTGGGGCAATGTTTTACTATCCTGTCAATGTCCTCAATGTCTATTACCTTTTTTAATAATTCATTTCCAATGGTCATGAAAGGTGCTTGAAGGTTAGTGTTACTATATACAGTTCCACTCTTTGTTTTAGGGGGACTAAGTATTCTATCCCCTTTAACGTCTTCTTCCTCCTGCTCTTGGCCAGGTGGTGAAACTACCCCTCCTATAGCTCCCTGATCATCTTCTGGTTCCCCTACCTCGACTCGGGCCCTCTGTGGGTGCTGTCTATCTTGTTGTGGAGCGGGAGGCATCTGCTGTTGTGGTTGTGGAGCGGGGGGGACCTGCCGTTGTCTGGTTGCATAATGTCCAGCCAGAAGATCAATATCTTCCTTTCTTAAACTTGGATAGACATGTACATATGCGGGTGGAGGATGACTGACTATTGGCAGGGGTGAGGCTATTGGGTCAGGGACAAATCTCTTTTTATCGGCTTCTTCTCTATGTTTCTGGTCATAATCTTCCTTACTTAAACATTTGGTGGGCTTTTTCTGTTTCTTATTATCCCTCTGAAACCAATATGGGGCGTATTTTAACCAGTTCTCTCCTCCCTTTTCCATATAATCCATATCCCATTGAGGATCCCCGGGGTACCAAGGGAAAGCTCTCTTATCTCCTAAACACAATCCTTTTATCATATCTATGTGAAATTCATCATTAGCGCCATCCCGGGGAAAGGGGTCTACACTGTGTATGGCTTCGGTCCATCCCGCTAAATTTGAAACCCATGGGACTATGAATTCATAATTAGTACCACAAATTCTGGCTACAAAATCCTTACACGTTTCTCCTGGATTGGGAAGAGGGGGAGGATCTTCTTTACCTTGTTTCTGACCCATATTGACAGTGGGAGTCGACTGTTCTTACCACCCAGTCTTCTGACCCACACACACACAACAGATTATCTTATAACTTCTAATGCGATAGATAAGAAAAAGAAGGTTTTCTATAGATAACAGCTTAAAGATAATATTGGTTTCAGTTAAAACTCACATTTGAGTTTTCTCAATTTTCCTGTAAAACTAAAATGGTGTCTTAAAACTAAAATGGAGTCCCTCATGATATGTGCTATGTTCTTTACAGTGGCGAATGGGACAAATTCATACTACAAAAAGAGACCCTTTGGATCGAGCGTTTGAACGCCACCAGGGCACCGGGCTTGAATGAATCTCACTCATATAAACCCTTCCTCTGATACATACCAAGTCCCTTTTAACATGTGTCATCTTCTGCCCTGAGAAGTGTTTATTGAGTGTAAATTATTGTTGACTGCATGTTATGACACATTATAGCCTAACCAACTTTATCCAAGTCCCCAGATCAATGTGCTCATATGTTCTTCTCCTCTTTGTAAAACTACAGGTTATTGTTATTACTTATTTGTTTTCAATGTCCCCATATGGGATTCAATAACTATATATCATTGATATAATTTTAATGTATACTGCATATTTAATCTTTATTCCTATGTACGCCAGAGTGATGGTTCTGGGACTCTCCCTTAGTGTTGGTCTGCTTCCCATTTGGCATGGTTTTGGTCCTGATGAGTTCCGCTGCCCAGCGCCGCGCACCCGATCCGATCTCTTGACCGGATGTGCGGCGATTGCTGGAGACATAGGGACTTCCCTCCCCTCCAGCTCCGCCTTTGCTGCCTGCGTCATCCGCTCGGTCCCGTCCCTCCCCACGCTGCTCCTCGGCGCATGCGCGGTATTTTTCCGGCGCTGCGTCGCTCTAGCGTGGGGACGACGTGACGCGGCGCATGCGCAGCAGCCTGTAGCGGACCCGGAATACGTGACGCCTATGGAGCCACCCGTTTCTGGCTGGAGTCACCATATATAAGGACGCTATTCGACCTGCTCCTATGTGGTCCCAGCACCGGTCTCTGCCTGATCGGACGGCGCATCCCTGTGTTTCCTCTCATCCACCCAAGGGTAAGATGATACCTGTCTCACTAATGCCCTTTGAACTGCAAGCAAAACACCTCTATGCCTGCAGCCTTTCTCTGATTATATTATATGGCACTACTAATATGATTGCTCATTCCCCCTTCTCTCTTTTCATATACCAGCACTACAATGACAAAGCCTATGTTCTCCCTCTTATGGATACCTGATGCTACATTTTTTTGAGAGGTTCCAGGCTGCGGCCGACTGCTGTCTCCAATTTAATTCAGACATTTTATACCCATGATCAAATTGTGATCACTTGCATACAATCACTATCGATAGGTTTATGCAACCCTACCTTACCCGACTGGTAAGTGAACTCTGCCTCCCCATATATACATATATATACATTCTTTTTCTTCATTATTTCCTTTTTCTTCTTCTCCTTCCCCCCTTTTCCCTTCCCCCCCCTCCCCTCCTTTTTTCCTCCCTCCCCCTCCCTCCTCCCCTCTTAAACCCCCCCCTCCCCCCCCCCTCCTCTCCTCCCTTCCTTTTCCCCCCCTCCCTATTTTCTCTTTTTTTTCCCCCTTTCCCTTCCCCCCCCCTTCCCCCCCCCCCCTTCTGTGATTTTCTTCCCTTTTGTGCCTGGCTTCACTGTTTTTAAACCCTTTTTAAAAAACACAGATACATTGAAACTCTTTAACTCAGCGTGTACTCTCTGTTTTTTCTGTCCTTGCTGACTCCAACCATCAGGCCTTACCGTGTTTTGTTTGGAGACCATAATCTTTCATAGGGCCTGTCCCATTAGCCATTTCACCTGGCATTGGTTATACTTTCAATATTGATACCTATATGTGTATTGTGTTTAATATTTCATGTCTTCTGATTTTGTTTTTGTTGTTGTTTCTTTTATGTATTTTAAAAAAATTTTAGAATCTCTAGCGCCTGAGGAAGCGTTCCGCGTAACGCGAAACATGTAGAGCAACTAGAGAATTTCTCACCGTGGATCACCAAACCTGCTGCACTCTGTCTGCTACAATTATGTACCCATCTACTGTTCAATGCCCAGGGGAAGTATTTCTCCTATTTATGGACTAAGTGATATATTTGTACATTCATAATCCTCTTTATGCTATACAAATCTGCAGGATAGGATCCTTACGGTGTATGATTATTAGGGTTTACATCTAGCCTGAATTGTTTTTAATAATTGATGTGTGTCCATTGTCTTTCATAATTTTCTAATAAAATACCCCTATTGAATTTAAATTTATTTTGTGTAGTCTAACACTATTGTGCCTTCAAAGTCCCATGCCTAGAGTCTTTTCATTTATAATCCGATTTTTGGGGACGCTGGCACAAATTGCTACTGAGTACCTGCAGAGTCACCCTGCGTATTGAGGTACTTTGGCACTAGGTCTCCCATTTGATGCTAACCTCCCAGAATGTCTTTCTCCTATTGATATGAGGCACCATTCCTTCCACTGACACCAACAGTGAGGCACTACCTCTGAGTGAGGCACTATACCTCCAACGGACACAAATGATGGGGCACTCTTTCTCCCACTGACCCCAACAATGGGACTCTATCCCTTTCACTGACACCATTGATGGGGCACTATTCCTCCCACTGACACCAACGATGGGGCACTATTCCTCCCAATGACACCAACGACGGGACATTCATTCTTCCACTGATACCAACAAGTGGCACTAATTCTCCCACTGATACCAACAAGTGGCCCTATTCTTCCACTGATACCAATGATGGGGCACTATTCTTCTTCCTACTGACTACAGGTGCTATGAAACTTTCTTACTCCGAGTCCCACTGACAACCAAGTTGAGGCATTAATTACTTCCACTGATGCCATCTTCTGCTTAAACTGCCCACAGTCTGGTCTCTAAAGTCTGAAGGATTGCAATCTGGCCCTTTCCTTCTAAAGATTGGAGACCCCTGGTCTAAATCAAGGACAGGTAGCCGGAGAGATTTCGGTACAGTCAGTGTAGTACCCTTCTAGGTTAGATTGCTAGTGAGGTTGAGGTACATGTAGTCTTTTTGGCTCCTCTGTAGCCAATAAAGCAGAGTGTAATTGTTCTTGTCTGTTCTGGCCCTCACAGGCTGCAGGCTCCAGTGCTTCTCAATGCGTTTTAGTAGGTTCTAAAACACATGTGTCAAACACAAGGCCGACAGGCCGAATCTGGCCCTCTGGGCCTGTTCATGTGGCCCTTGCACCTCTCCTGTAGCTGGGGCACCCCCCTCGTTACTGCCTCTACCTCATATATTTTTATTTAATTTTTTTTTTTTTTTATGGTTGAACTGGATGGACTTGTGTCTTTTTTCAACCTGACTAACTATGTAACTATGTAACTTGTCTCAGCCGATTAGCAGCTGCGAGTCGGACAGAATTCCTCCTCCAGATCCTGTGCTTCTTTGTGCAGCCGTGAAGAGGCCCATCTCACCCCCTCCCTTCTCCATCTCAGCAATCAGCAGCAGAGAGGAGGACAGAACTCCTCCTACAGACCCTGCACCACTCTGTGCAGCAGTGGCCCTTGTCTCCGCCTCCCCTGGTCTCAGCATTCAGCAGGCTCTGTCAGCTGACTCTAGCCCTCCTTTGGTCCTTCTCCGGACCCTGTACTTTCTGCTTTCTTAGCTTCACCCCCAGCTCTTTCCTGACAGCAATTCAAGTTAAGGGGATGCACTGTGATGTAAGAAACGGTGGGGGCTCTTGACTTCTGATGGTGGGGGGGCTCTTGAAATCTGATGTAAGGGGGGTGGGGTGCTCTGGACATTTAGTCTTA
Source organism: Lithobates septentrionalis (assembly GCA_037952835.1). Classification (NCBI taxonomy): domain Eukaryota; kingdom Metazoa; phylum Chordata; class Amphibia; order Anura; family Ranidae; genus Lithobates; species Lithobates septentrionalis. Next base: position 79,020 of record JBBDGP010004313.1, on the reverse strand, counting down.
GAGATACAACTGGCCCTTTGAGAGGAACCTTAATGCTAATGTGGTCCGTGGTGAAGTTGAATTTGACATCCCTGTTTTAGAATATAGTGGGCTGGAAGAGGCAGACCCTGAGCTTATATATTTATGGCACTTTAGGCAGTCCCTGAGGAGGTGTGCCCAGAAGGTGGCAAGAGAACCCTTAAGTAATTTAAGGCCTGGAGCAGCAGGGTCTTATTTTGGAGGAAGAGATCCCAGCCTGGAAGGGCTGCTGCCCTACTGGCCAAGTCAGCTGAAAGCCTGCAGGGACTCCACCGAGGTCCCAGTTATGTTAGATCTGGGGGCCTCTTTTCCTGGAAGCAGTTCAGAGCCAAGTAAGCGGGTGCATTGCAAACACGGCCTGGAGTTTCTTGGTACAGTGTATAGCTATTATTGGACAGGATCAATCCAAATATCTGGGGATACAGTGAGTAGAGTAGTGGAAGTGGGATCCTAGTTACTGCTTGTGATTTAACCCCATTGTGTGGTAGTGCTGCCAAAGTGGGATTTGGCCTGATTGAAGTCCCTGATTGAAGTGTTTTGTGTCTTTAGTCTCTGCAAAGAAGGGGGGAAGTATGTCACTGAAGAGAGAAAGGGAGATAGAGTCCTCTGAATATTTTGTGGAATAAATTCTGGAGTATTACAAAGATCTCCTACACCCCATCCAAGCTCAAGGAGCATCAAATTGTAATTCGACACTCACTGGCTGGTCATTGTGTCACAAGACAGTGGGGCTGCTGTGTGCCTAGCTGCCGTGCACCCACTTGGGAATAGAACCTGGGAAAATTCTACAACACCCGTTTGGGGTCTGTGCTACATATGGGGGCTCGTCCGTGATTCTTTCCGGGTGCAGGCAGGCGTTGCTACTAGTAACTGCGTGAGAAATTAGAGTGGATGAAGTCATGGCCTGTGACAGACGCATACATAGGTGGGGTGAGGCGATTGCCGATATCCATGCCAGTACAAAGTACTCATTTTATAGAGGATGCCACTGCTAGTAGCATAAGCATCTTCATATGGAGAGGAAAGTGTTAAGCTGGGGGCAGGAGAAGAGGCGCCAGCAAGTCCCGGGGAGAGCGGCGGAGCTGTGATCTGTGTCCCACAAAAAATACACCTTGCAAAGAGTACTAAGATGGCAGGCTACCTCCCATGTCATTACCCAAACTTGCCTATCGTGAATTAAGGGATGGCGATAGAGGGACTAAGTCGGGTGGCCAAAGATTCTGAATACCTTACCGATAGAGGTGTGAGGCTGGTACATCGGGGCAGCATTGCTCTGGGTAACATCCGCTGAAAACCTGCAGTATGTACTGTTTACTGGACGTGCAAGAGGCTGAGGCTATCATACACGTCCTTACATGGTTTTTCTGTGATGTGCGACTTTTAGGACTTCTTTTCCCTACTAGATGTTTTGAGCTGGGATGAGCTGTGTCCTTGTCAGCACTCCTAATATTTTGTCATGCAAGAGGACCTGGTAGAGCCTTGAGCAACACCTGTCATTTTTGTTCTGGGTCCCATTTTCTCCCAAGTTTAGTATTGAACCCAGTGAGAAGGACATGAGTGAATGGAACACTTCAGGGGGATCCTTGTCTCAATGGTCCTTGGGGGGATTACAAGGAGGATAATAAAAAGGCACAGGTGGCTACCTGTGAGGCAGAAAGTGTGTCTGGGAACCAAGCAACATTGCCCATAAAGGCAGATGAACCTGATCAGGCAGACCGGGAACATGATCAGCAAGTGTTACAGACAGTGTGTTCAGAGGCTTCAGTTGAGTCAGGAGTTTCAGGAGATCTGACTGGCTCTTTCTTCCCCTTACCCATGGGCAAGGGCAACTGCACAAGGTGAGGTGCACCACAAGCTGATAAAGAGGGCTGATAACCTGTATATCCTGCAGGGCAGAGGAGTCAAAGAGGAACTGCCCTGTTTCTCCAGGATGCAGCGGATTGTACAGAGAAGGGTGACTCTTGAGTTCAGGTGAATACCTGTATGTACCCCCAGCAGTCATGAAAGACTCTCAGGGAAAGCTGGTGCAGCGATGAAGCCTGGGAATTTCTCCACATACCCAGACCTTACCAACATTCAGGGGCTACAAGGTTTTGGGACATATTCCTGAGTGTAAAGAAAAGATGGAGCTGGGGAGATTTATCTATAAAGACAAAGTGGTCATTAAAAGGGCTGAGAGGAGGGACCAGGAATGGTCAGTGAATATCTGGGACCCAAACGGGAGAATGTCCCAGGTCACTGATCCTGCCTTATATTGGAATACTGTGTTCAAGCTCAGCCACTTGGTACATGGCGAACAGCTATGTATCTTTTCTCCTTTCCTTTGGCTCTCCAGAGCCACCTTGGAGAACTTCTGTTGATGCACTTTCTGTTTGTGTGGGGGCTATTATCCAGAATTGGCTGATCACCCTTAAGGGGATCCGATGTTGTGTTTGAAATGGAATTTGACCTAATCAGAAGGGCATTATGGTGCTGCAAGAAGAAACAAGTTGTTAATGAGTAAGCGTGAGAAGCATTTTCCGCACATTGTTCTGAGTTCTGAAGAAGTGATGTGTTTCATTGTTCATATTAGTTTTTCTTCAAAATGTTCCTGTCTGTGATGGGTCCTAAGGACTTTGGAGGTTATAGAGCCAAGACCCTGTGGTTCACAAAGACTTCTAAGAAAAAAAAAAAGAAAGATCCCTATATAGGGAATTTTTACTGAAGTGCTGGAAGTTTGTGTTTATGTAGATAGTGTAGATAGTTCTTAGTTAGGTAGGCTGCTTTTCTCTCTGATTTGTTCCAGGGCTCTTGGATGGACAGCGAGTGAAGAGTACTTTCCCCACTAGGGGCATACAGCTGGCCTAGCCCTAGGGCCTTTAGAGATAGGATTGTGAGACTGAAACATGGGATGGGTTTTATGGATTTCTGTGAATATTTCTAATGCCTGTAGGATAGGCCCTGATTGGTAAATTGGTTTCCTGGAAGGTTAGCTCCTCGAAGGTAGCATTCCACCTTTTGTTTGATTTTTTTTTTGTTTGCCTATTAAAGTGATTGTGAACCATCACATTGTAAAACAACCTATTCAGTTTAAAATCATTATTAAAAACATTATAAATACCCAGGGCTTTTTTTCTCAAACAATAGGTGCTGGAACTCAACCACAACCCCCCAAAACCCCTCCCCCTACACACACCCTCCAAATCACATCAAATAGTGGGTGTGGTCAGTCAAATTTCATGAACAGTAGGAGGATCCTAAAGGGGCATTAAATACCAAGATTGCATTACATACAGAGTGCAGAGTTCAGGGGGTTACACACAGAGTGCAGAGCTGTCGCTTGTAAACACAGAAACTGGACTTCTGTGTTTACAAGTGATTATGGTCAGCACGCCCCCCCCCCCCCCCCCCCCAAGGGCCTGAGCCAGAGGTGGTGAGTTCCACCAAGTTCCCCCTGAAAAAAAGCCCTGTAAATACCTAATACCTTTCTCCCTTTTTTATAAGTGATCACACAACTTATGTTACTGCATAAGAGCTGGGGAAGGAGAAATAGCAGTACACTGAACCTCCCTGTGAAAGCTGTGCAGAGGGAAAGGGGGGGGTGCCAGGAAAAGTATGATCATTGGGAGAGAGCAGGCTGCGTTTCCAGCACAGCTAGAGAACTGACCATGGTGTGTTCTCATGTTTGGTGTAGTCAGTTCTTAATAGGAATAGTTGTTATAAGCGATTAGTTGAGACTGAGCCAGCTGATATTAATTTGCATTGACGAGGGGCAGGATTGCTTTCTAAATACTGATAGATTTCAGCTGGTGCCTTGGTTTTTCAAGCCGTTTTTGCCCCTCCCTTTCTTCATGTGTTCAATACTTTTTCCCTGTGTCATTCCATTTTATTACACATAACTTAATTTCTGAACTTATTTGTTTTGGTTTCTTTGTAAGTATGGATTGCATGGGTTGTTACTGACATGTGGTGAAAATTTCATGTCAATAGCACCTTTTAGAAATATATTTACCTATAAAAATGCTGACTTGTTGAATACTTAAAGGGGTTGTAATGCCTCCTATGCATTAAGGTGAAAAAACACCTGGCAGTGACCGGCCCCCCAGCCCCCCTGTTTTACTTACCTGAGCCCTGAAATTTCCCACGGAGGAGACGCGCTCTTCCTCTGCCTGGGGTTCTCAGCTCTTGATTGAATAGATTGATAGCAGCGCAGCCATTGGCTCCCGCTGCTGTCAATCAAATCCAATGATGCGGCGCCGGGGGGCGGGGCCAAGTCCAGCACCCTGCGTCTATGGATGAGAAAAACAGTCCACTGCTGCATGTGGGGGAGCGATGACAATTGTGACGTGGCTCCCAAACAGAATTGACGTCCTTTTTTCCCCACAAAGAGATCTTTCTTTTGGTGGTATTTGATCATCCTCATCCTCATTTGATCACCTTATTTTTTTGCGCTATAAGCAAAAAAAGAGCGAAAATGTAAAAAAAAAAAAAAAAAAACGCATTATTTTTTACTTTTTGCTATAAAAATATCCCCAAAAAATATATATAAAAAAATTTTTTTTCCTCAGTTTAGGCCGATACATATTCTTCTACATATTATTAGTAAAAAAAAAAATATCGCAGGAGGCGTTTATTGATTGGTTTGCACAAAAGTTATAGTGTCTACAATATAGGGTATAGTTTCATGGCATTTTTTTTAATAATTTTTTTTTTTACTAGTAATGGTGGCGATCAGCGATTTTTATCATGACTGCGACATTATGGCAGACAGATTGGACACTTTTGGCGCTATTTTGGGACCATTCACATTTATACAGCGATCAGTACAATTAAAAATGCATTGATTACTTTTTATAAAGTCAATGCATTGATTAGTTTTATGGGATTTTTATGAATAATTTTTTTTTACTAGTAATGGCGGCGAGCAGCGATTTTTATCATGACTGAACCAACTGAACATTTACATCTATACAGCGATCAGTGCGATTAAAAATGCATTGATTACTGTGTAAATGTGACTGGCAGTGAAGGGGTTAACCAGGAGGGGGCGCTGCAGGGGTTAAGTGTGTCCTAGGGAGTGATTCTAACTGTGGGGGGGATGGGCTACGTGTGACAGGACACTGATCACCGCTCCTGATCACAGGGAGCTGTGATCAGTGTCAGTGTCATTAGGCAGACCAGGGAAATGCTGATGTAAACAACAAACATCTCCGTGAGATAATCGCGGATCGCGGAGCTCTCGGCAGGGTCGCGCACGCGCGCCACCGCCGGCGCGCACGCGACCTCGCGGAGGCAAATTTAAAGGGACGTACCTGTACGCCCATTTGCCTGTCCGTGCCATTCTGCCGACGTAAATGTTTGTGTGGCAGTCGGCAAGCGGTTAAATTATACATTTATTCACTTCATATATATTACTCATTGATACAGTCTGTATAACTTGTCAGTTCCATTGACTTGCAAGAAACAGAATTTGATGTGTAAATCTGGTGATTTGCATTACATTTTAATTCCTGTGTATCAGGGGGCCCACCTAACCTGAAGTGCCATGGGCCCCCCCCCCCCAGATCTAAATCCGGCCCTGGAGAGGGGCCCCCCTTGTCTTCCCATACAGGTACCAGTATTAAAAGTTCATTTGAAAAATAAAGATCTTATATAATTAGTAATAAAAAAGATAGCAATATCATTTTAAAACATAAAAAGAAAAGAAAATGAGTCGGAAATCCGTGTAGTTTCCATTAAAAACAGCATTAAATAGGGATCTTTTCTGGTGGGACAGAAAAAAAAAAGCCAATATTGGTCCACTTTCAATAAATCATTAATGTGTTTCTCTAGGAAATTTCAAAATGAATAAATCTGGAATATTTATAGCATCTGTATGTAATACACCTGAGTCTCCTTCAATGGTGGTGGTGGGGGGTGGGGGTGGAAGGGAGGCGGTGGTGGTGGGGGTCTGGTTCTGAATTTTATTGACAATGTGTAAACAGATCTTAGCATTTTTATGAAACGTGTTAATTGTTTTCTTGGCTTTCATCTTTTTCTTTTCTATCCTACATTTGATAATTTAGTCTCAGCTCCGGAGAGGCATTGGATGAGTTCTATTTTTCTATTATGATTATGGACCCCGGAGATCAGAGAGACATTGCAGGTGGATTAGGGAAGCGAAGAATGATGTGCAAAGTCAGTCACTCACAGCAACCAATCAGAATTTGTCTTTCACTAATTGTACTGCACTAGATTGATGGCAAGTGTGATCTGGTATTATGGGTTAGGGAACTTTACACAATATCGCTGCTCTAGTGGAGAAAATAGTGGAAGGAGCGCAAACTTCCAGGCTTTCTATCACAGTGTTGTGTATTTGAACCTAGATGCATCAGTCTTTGCAACAGAGGCGCTTACAATTAGACATGTGCGGAACAAAAAATGTTGTTTAGTCTCGTTATTTAAATGATTTTGTTTAGTTAAAATTGTTAAATTAGTTGAATTCGTTTTCGTTTATTTGTTTTCAAATTCAATTGAAATTCAGCATTAGAATTCAAAGTGGCATTCAAAGTCAAATTTACTCTATTATAGTTATATTCTTTCTATTTTCTTCTATTCTATTGTTTTTTCTATTCAATTATTTTCTATTCTATTCTTTTCTCTTCTATTAGAATTCAAATTTATTCTATTTGAAATTCGACTTTCGGAAGATGGTTATACCTGTATTTTTTTCTGTATTATATTGTATTGTATTTTTTTCTGTATTATATTCTATTCTATTGTTTTTTTTCTATTCTCTTATTTTCTATTCTTTTTTATTATTTTCTTTTATTTTCTAATCTATTCTTTTCACATTTGAATTCATTTTATTTGAAATTCGAATTTCAGAAGATGGTTATATTCTTTCTATTTTATTTTATTTTATATTTTTTTTATTCTATTCTTTTGTATTCTATTCTATTCTTTTATTCTCTATTCTATTTTGTTCTGTTTAACTCTATTCTATTCTTTTGTTTTGTTTTATATTCTTTTCTATCCTCTTATGTTCTATTGTATTTTATTCTATTATTGTATTTTCTATTCTGTTCTGCTTTACTCTATTCTATTTTTTAGTTCATTGTCTATTCTAGTCTATTATTTTATATTATTTTCTTTTATATTCCATTCTATTCCTTTATTTTCTATTATATTTGACTAAATTATTTTCTTTTCTATTCTGTTCTGTTTTACTTTATTCTATTTTATTATTTTCTTTTCTATTGTATTCCTTTATTTTCTGTTCTATGTTTTGCTATTCTTGTTTTCGATTTCTATTCAGATTTCTGGCAAATTTTATTTCGTTATTTCGAATTTGTTTAAATTTGTTGCTATTGTAATTTGTAAATTCAGATACATTTGAATTGCCGAAAAATGATTAATTTGTGATAGAATTTTGATTTGGAACAAAACAAACTGCACATGTCTACTTGCAATGTAATATCTCCACTACAGTCACACACTGTTATATATTTTTATAGCTCTGACATGTTCATCAGTGCTGTTCAGAGAACACCAGGTGGTGCTGTTCTGCAGGGTGCTGTTGGCTCACTCTACTGTGATCTCAGCTGAGAGAAGCAGCAAGCCTGGGCCTGTCCTGCAGGCTTTTCCCAGGCAAGCATGGACCATGTTTGGGAAGACTAAGGTGGAGGCTCCCCAGAGGCACTAAGGCCTACACCATGTGCTCATGCTGCATTGGATCCTGGGCCTGTCCCTATGCAAGGGGAACCCTTAGCAGCAATCCAGGATAAAGTGGTGAACAGACTTTACCGTATTACCAAAGAGGAACAGAAACTTGCTGTCATAAAAGCAGATTTCAGGAAAAAGATATCTCTACACAGTAAGTCTGGGAGCAGTAGGAGGGCATAGTTGCCAACAGTCCCGATTTTCCCGGGACAATCCCGATTTTGGGACCCTCGTCCCGGATGGAGGGTGTCCCGAATCGGGATTTTCCATAAGGAAAATCGGGAATGTTTTTTTTTTTGTTTTGGAGCAGCTGGCTCCAGCAAAATGGAGGCCGGCGCCGCCGCTCTATCTTCCCCCTAGTAACTGTCTTGTGTAGTGGAGAGAGGAAGGGGGCTCGATCTGTGCAGCCAATGAAGCGGCTGCACGGCCCCTCCCCTCTCCACTGAAGGAGAAGACAATGCGACGGCGCGGCGTGTCTTGCCGAAACTAAGTTCCCCTGCCCCGTACTGCGCAAGCGCTGCGCCTGCGCAGTACAGGGGGTCCATATTTGCCGAGGGGAACTTTCTCGGCAGGCAGAACATCGGCCGGCCGCACCTGCACTGAAGGGGGGTGAGCGGGGGGTGAGGGGGGTCTGCATTGAGGGGGGGTGGCTGCACTAATTGGGGGGGTCTGCACTTATAGAGGGGGGGCTGCATTGAGGGGGGGGGTGGCTGCACTAATTGAGGGGGGGGGTCTGCACTTATAGAGGGGGGGCTGCATTGAGGGGGGGTGGCTGCACTAATTGAGGGGGGCTGCATTGAGTGGGGGGGTCTGCACTTATAGAGTGGGGGCTGCATTGAGGGGGGGGGTGGCTGCACTAATTGAGGGGGGCTGCATTGAGGGGGGTCTGCACTTATAGAGGGGGGCTGCATTGAGGGGGGTCTGCACTTATAGAGGGGGGCTGCATTGAGGAGGGGTCTGCACTTATAGAGGGGGGCTGCATTGAGGGGGGTCTGCACTTATAGAGGGGGGCTGCATTGCGGGGGGGTCTGCACTTATAGAGGGGGGCTGCATTGAGGGGGGCTGCACTTATAGAGGGGGGCTGCATTGAGGGGGGGGGCTGCATTGAGGGGGGGTCTGCACTTATAGAGGGGGGGGGCTGCAGTGAGGGGGGGTCTGCACTTATAGAGGGGGGCTGCACTTATAGAGGGGGGCTGCATTGAGGAGGGGTCTGCACTTATAGAGGGGGGCTGCATTGAGGGGGGGTCTGCACTTATAGAGGGGGGCTGCATTGAGGGGGGTCTGCACTTATAGAGGGGGGCTGCATTGAGGGGGGTCTGCACTTATAGAGGGGGGCTGCATTGAGGGGGGGCTGCACTTATAGAGGGGGGGCTGCACTTATAGAGGGGGGGCTGCAGTGAGGGGGGGTCTGCACTTATAGAGGGGGGCTGCATTGAGGGGGGCTGCACTTATAGAGGGGGGCTGCATTGAGGGGGTTCTGCACTTATAGAGGGGGTCTGCACATATAGAGGGGGGGCTGCACTAATAGAGGGGGGCTGCACTAATAGAGGGGGGGCTGCACTAATAGAGGGGGGCTGCACTAATAGAGGGGGGCTGCACTAATAGAGGGGGGTCTGCACTGATGGAGGGGGTCTGTACTGATGGAGGGGGTCTGCACTGATGGAGGGGGTCTGCACTGATGGAGGGGGTCTATACAGACTCTGCCGGGGGCACCTGATGCAAAGACAAACTCTGCTGGGGGCACCTGATGCAAGGACAGACTCTGCTGATCGCAGGCGACGTGGCTAGTGACACGCTCAGGGATCCCACTGATTCGGCATTATGGCGAGTTGAAGGATTTAATTTTATATTACAATGTAATAATAGAAATAATGCGCTTCAATCATCCTGACACCATAACAACCATGGTGCCGGGATGATTGAAGCGTTAACACCTGGCGTTTGGAGTATCTTTATCTGCTGATTGTTAAACTTTCTAGAATACACATATTTCTATTGTGTAGGATCTGGGGTTGCTGTCCCGTCATTCCCCCTCTCCCCCTCTCCTTCTCCCCCTTTCCCTCTCCATCCCTCATTCATCTCAGACTCTAACCACACCCTCTTGAGCCACGCCCATTTAAGCCACACCCACTTTTACACGTAAACCACGCCCATTTTTCGGCTTCGGCTTCGCGCGCCGCACTTAATAATTTTTTGGGTAGGTCACGCCTACAAACGAATGCCCCGCCCCCTAATTATTGCACGGCTCCGCCTACAGCCAAAAAAGTGTCCCACATATTTTTTTTGCAATGTTGGCAACTATGGGAGGGAAGACTCTAAGCTAAAGTCTCTGGAGGAGGCATTAAAGAAGCAGGAGAAGCTGGTCGCTTCTCTGAAGGAAAGCAGCAGTGCGTTTAGAGAAAAATATGAGAATGAGGAAAGATTCCAACAGATGAAGGAGAGTGCCTGTGCCAGTACCAGCCAGATGGTGGATGCCATAGCAATGGCGACAGTATGGATGGGGGGTAAGGAAGTGGCTTCACATGGTGACCCCAGTACTACCCCTGTCTCAGGATCTGTTGCACCTGAGTCAGTATCTGCCCCCCTCCCTCCCCAGCAGTCTGGGTCATGTCAGGAGGAGGTTGAGGAAAATGGCGGATTGCTGCAGACCATTATGGAAATGGAATCTCCCTTGAGTGACACCGACTCATCAGATGAGTAGGAGGTTGTAGTCCCTCAGCCTGTAAGGGAGAAAGTTATGGAAAAAGTTTCATTAAAGTCTGATCAAGATAGAAGCAGTGCTACAGTGTCTGCAAATGGAGGAGGCTTTTTCAGTTCAGGAAAATGCTGGTGAAGGAATGCTTGATGAGAATATCTCTCCGTGTATAGATGCCATTCCTGTGATTGCTGTTACAGACAAAGAGACTGCACCTGTCAATGGATCCTTGCAGTCGGCAAGGAATGCAGGGGAGATGGTGTCAATCCTGACAAAGAAGTTGTTGTCTGTGAGAAGGAGCAGGAGCCCCACATGGACGCTAAAATCGCAGAGCAAGAATGTCGCATAGACACTAAAACAGCTGGTGTACCTAATAACTAGACTGCTGGTAATTGTGGTACTTCTGGGACTATGGTGAGTGGCGCTGATGTGCTGGAGGGGAGGAGGGAGGATCGAGTGGTGGGTGAATTGCCAAACCAGATTTCAGAGGTTCCTATGCAGCCAGTTATAGTGTCATCTGTCCCAGTTATGAACTATGCTAAGGCTGTGTCGGGACAAAGTCATGCTGCTGCTGGTGGAAGGGAGCCAGTTGTGCGACTTTCACCTAACTTGCACCTTCTTCCATTAAACGCAGGAATGTGGTACAGCTCAAGTGGGAAGGAGGAGGTATTCCACCTATCAGGAGGGTGGTTGTGGATAGGATCCTAGCCATGGGTTTTAAGGCAGGGGATATTTATGCTCTTATCAGTCCGGCTGGTTCCTTTGAATATGATTTATCATTTGTGCGTCCAGAATAACTGGATCTGTTTAGGGAATGGTTTGAGAATGTGTATAGGGGCCAGCCAGACTGGAAGGGGCTTGTCCCTAAGGTAATCTCATGACAGCCCTTGATAAAGAATGTGACTATCCTGACTAGTCTATACCCCCTGAGGATTTATGGGCCTGGTTGAGGAGGTTTGATGAAACGTTGTGTCCCCTAAAAAAGATTTTGGATGATAGAGGAATCTGGACGGGTGGGTGGTCGGTGTCAATGAGGTTGAGAGTGTGTGGGAATGTGGTCCAGCATTTTCCCTCCTCTGCCTTTAACCTAAGGTGTGCCATAAATGTGGAGTCAAGGGACATTTCTCCTCTAACAGTCCAGAACAGAACTGTTCTTTGTGTCAGGAACTGGGGCATCTGGCAAGGGACTGTAACATCATTAAATGTAACCTATGTGATAAGGTCGGTCACCCTTACAGTCAGTGCCCTGAGGCTTTGCACAATAAGCCTGAGTTAGTGGAGGAATTCTTCCGTCTGGATAGAAAAGAGTCTGAGTTGGCAGAGGTTGTACAGGGGAATCCTAGTGTCTCTGTCCCATCAGAATCTGTGTCTGTGAGGCCGTCTGTGGTGTCAGTGTCCCCCCAGTCTGTGGTCCCCCAGTCAGTGTCAGAAACTGTGGTTGTCAAGTCTGTGTCTGCACCTATTGTTTCTCCTAGAGTAGTGAAGGCCGTGGAGGGTGCTGGAATAGCATGTATGGTTGTGCCAATACCTCCTCCTCGGCGTAGCAGAAGTGCTGCGGTTCGAGGTCAGCAGACACCGAGGGGTGGAGTGAGTGATGGATTGGATGATGGTGGAGGGGGAGGTGGGAAAGGGAAGGGAGTGAAAGTGGCTGGTGCAGAATGCAAGGTGAATGATGTGGAAGTCAGGGTGAAAGATGTGGAAGTTGGGGTTTCTGGTCTCTTGCGGCCGAGCCTTACAACACTGGAGTTGCAGTACTTTTTTCCGGCATGGTAACCTGTCGGCAGATTATTGGGGTAGAAATGGGGAGATGCATGGTCTTAGACATCTCAATGGGGGGGGGGGGCAGGACCTGCGCCTGATCAACATCTATGGGCCCCAGACAAAGTGGGACAGGAAATGCCTCTTCATGAAGATCAAGCCTTTTCTTTTTACTGCCCGGCAAGTTGTCTTCGGTGGTGATTTCAACACCGTCACTAGGACAAAGGACAGGAAAGGTAGCGGAGCAAGGCTGGACTGTGACGGCTTTTTCTTGAACAAAACAGCTAGAGAGGCAAGTCTGGTTGATGTGCACATTCATTGCTGCCCAGACAACACGGGATTCACTTTTCAGCGAGGTAGTAGTCAGAGTAGAATAGATAGGTTTTTATTAAAGGGGAACTCTGACTTCTCAGCACCAGTGTGTCAGGCGGTGGAGTTTTCTGATCACTGTATTCTGTCTGTGACTCTGAATAGCCCCAATACACCACCTAGGGGGAAGGGTACCTGGAAGCTAAATTCGACGATGTGAAGGTGAGTCAATCCTTTGAGCATTTTTTTCAGGCACAGGTATCAATCATGGACTTTTGCAGCAGTAGGTCAGAGTGGTGGGAGCTTACAAATCAAAGGATTGTTGGGTTTTTCAAGGCCATAGGAAGAATTAAACAGCTTGATAAGTATGTCACCTACCAGCATCTGCGGAGGAAGCTTGATAGGCTTGTGTCGAATAATGGGTATCAGGGGATGATCTCTGAGGTTAAACTCCTGCTCAGGGAATGTCAATATGACAGGCATGCCTCTTTGGTTCTGGAAAGGGATTATGGGAAATATCGCATGACCCTTACCAGAATTGCAAACAAGGTAGAGCAGTTAAGTCAGTTGTAGGCCTGATTGACAGCACAGGTTCCTTGACAAAGTCCAAGTCGGGGATCCTGGAAACCGGCAGGTCATATTATGCTGACCTCCTGGGCAGGAGGGACCTTGATCGGGCAGGCACAGTGGCGTAGCGTGGGTTGTCAGCACCCGGGGCAAGGCAAGTAATTTGCGCCCCCCCCTAACCTGCGGACTTTTATCACTCCCCGAGTCCCTTCAAATACAATAGTACTGACCTACCTGATTCCTATACTGACCATTACACACTACACTGACCACTATACTATACTGTCCACTACACTAAGAACTACACTGACCACTACACTACACTGACCACTATACTGTCCACTACACTGACCACTACACTATGCTGTCCACTACACTAAGAACTACACTGACCACTATACTGTCCACTACACTGACCACTACACTATGCTGTCCACTACACTAAGAACTACACTGACCATTATACTGTCCACTACACTACACTGACCACTACACTGAGAACTACACTGTCCACTACACTATACAATACTGACCACTATACTACACTGACCACTATACTGTCCACTACACTACACTGACCACTATACTGACCACTACTCTGAGAACTACACTGACCACTACACTAACCACTATACTGTCCACTATACTATACTGACCACTACACTGAGAACTACACTACATTGACCACTATACTGTCTACTACACTACACTGACCACTATACTACACTGACCACTATACTACACTGTCCACTATACTACACTGTCCACTATACTACACTGTACTGTCCACTACACTATACTGACCACAATACTACACTGACCACAATACTACACTGACCACTACACTGTACTGACCACTACACTGTACTGACCACTACACTGTACTGACCACTACACTATGCTGTCCACTACACTAAGAACTACACTGACCACTATACTGTCCACTACACTACACTGACCACTATACTGACCACTACACTGAGAACGACACTGTCCACTACACTATACAATACTGACCACTATACTGTCCACTACACTACACTGACCACTATACTGACCACTACACTGAGAACTACACTAACCACTATACTGTCCACTATACTATACTGACCACTACACTGAGAACTACACTACATTGACCACTATACTGTCTACTACACTACACTGTCCACTATACTACACTGTCCACTATACTACACTGTCCACTACACTACACTGTCCACTACACTACACTGTCCACTACACTATACTGACCACAATACTACACTGTCCACTACACTGTACTGACCACTACACTACACTGCCCACTACACTACACTGCCCACTACACTACACTGACCACTACACTACACTGACCACTACACTGTCCACTACACTACACTGTCCACTACACTATACTGACCACTACACTATACTGACCACTATACTGACCACTACACTATACTGTCCACTACACTACACTGTCCACTACACTGTACTGACCACAATACTACACTGTCCACTACACTACACTGACCACTATACTACACTGACCACAATACTACACTGTCCACAATACTACACTGACCACAATACTACACTGTCCACTACACTACACTGTCCACTACACTACACTGTCCACTACACTATACTGTCCACTACACTATACTGACCACTACACTACACTGTCCACAATACTACACTGTCCACTACACTATACTGACCACTATACTACACTGACCACAATACTACACTGACCACAATACTACACTGTCCACTACACTATACTGACCACTATACTACACTGACCACAATACTACACTGACCACTACACTGTACTGACCACTACACTGTACTGACCACAATACTACCCTGTCCACACCACTATACTGACCACTACACTATACTACACTGTCCACTATACTATACTGACCACTACACTGAGAACTACACTACATTGACCACTATACTGTCTACTACACTACACTGACCACTATACTACACTGTCCACTATACTACACTGTCCACTATACTACACTGACCACTACACTGACCACTACACTACACTGTCCACTACACTACACTGTCCACTACACTATACTGTCCACTACACTATACTGTCCACTACACTATACTGACCACTATACTACACTGACCACTACACTACACTGACCACTACACTACACTGACCACTACACTATACTGACCACTATACTACACTGACCACTATACTACACTGACCACTACACTACACTGACCACTACACTACACTGTCCACTACACTACACTGTCCACTACACTGTACTGACCACAATACTACACTGACCACTACACTGTACTGACCACTACACTACACTGTCCACTACACTGTACTGACCACTACACTGTACTGACCACTACACTGTACTGACCACTACACTGACCACAATACTACACTGTCCACTACACTACACTGACCACTATACTACACTGACCACTATACTACACTGTCCACTACACTACACTATACTGACCACTATACTGACCACTACACTGTCCACTACACTACACTGTCCACTACACTGTACTGACCACTATACTACACTGTCCACTATACTACACTGTCCACTACACTGTACTGACCACTACACTACACTGTCCACTACACTATACTGACCACAATACTACACTGTCCACTACACTACACTGACCACTATACTACACTGACCACAATACTACACTGTCCACTACACTACACTGTCCACTACACTATACTGTCCACTACACTATACTGTCCACTACACTATACTGTCCACTACACTATACTGACCACTACACTACACTGACCACAATACTACACTGTCCACTACACTACACTGTCCACTACACTATACTGACCACTATACTACACTGACCACAATACTACACTGACCACTACACTGTACTGACCACTACACTGTACTGACCACAATACTACACTGTCCACACCACTATACTGACCACTACACTATACACTATACTGTCCTGCCTAGTCTTCCTATACTGACACTACATATACGGCGCCTGTCTCTTCTCCCCCCCCCCCCCCGTGTTTATCTATTTCTTACCTTATTGTGTTGCATCGGTCTGGAGGATGAGAAGACATCTGCCCCGGCGCTCACACTCTCGTCTTCCCTGCGCTCCGGCCGCCATATTCATTTTTCCCGGCGCACTGTGATTGGGCGAATGGGGGTCATGTGCGGAGGCGGGACTTCAGGAGCGACTGTGATCGCGGATAGGCCAGCCCCACGCCGCACATGACCCCCATGCGCCCAATCACAGGGCGCAAAACACTAGACATGGCGGCGGAGCGCGGGGGACACAGGAAAAGAAATTAGGAGGAGGCAGCCAGTAGTGACACTACTGGCACGAAATTGCGCCCCCCTAAATTTCGCGCCCGGGGCCACGGCACCCCCCGCACCCCCCACGCTACGCCACTGGGCAGGCATATCAAGTTTTCTGGATTCTATTCCAGGACTGGGAAATGGCAGTTCTCTTGCGAGTTTGACAGAGGACATCACAGTAGATGAGGTGGTTAGGGCTATTGATAAGCTTGCCATTATAAAGTCGACTGGGCCAGATGGGTTGACAGCTGAGTTTTATAAGCAGTTTAAGGTTACTCTGGCCCCATATTTGATGGAGGTTTTTAATGGCTGTCTGAGAGAGGGTTCGCTCTCTCCCTCCATGCAACAATCTGCGGTGATTCTTCTGTCAAAGGGTAAGGATTCCTCGAAAATTGTAGCCTTCTCAATGTTGATAGGAAGATACTGGCAAAAATACATGTGAAAAATGTCAATTTTGCAAACACTGCACGACTATGCTCTCAACCCCGACAGAGTCACCCTAATACACAGCCTAACCATAGGGAGGGTTGAGGTGTCTATCCATTGGGTTCCCACCCTCTGACCATTATTTACCTCTATCTACGAGTGTCTCCCCAGCAGCTCTCTCCTCTACGATATTTTTTCCCCTCGTTTACTTCCCTCTCTCACTCTACCTACGCCCTTACTTGGATCACTTCCCCCCTTTATCTGATTTGGTCCCCCCCTTTATTTTCTAATTATTTCTCCATATACATTGCCTTGCAAAAGTATTCACCCCCCTTGGCATTTTTCATGTTTTGTTGCCTCACAACCTGGAATTAACATGGATTGTTTGAGGATTTGCATCATTTAATTTACAGAACATGCCCACAACTTTGAAGATTTTTTTTTTTTAATTGTGAAGCAAACAACAAATAGGACAAAATAACAGAAAAAGTCAATGTGCATAACTATTCACCCCCCTAAAGTCAATACTTTGTAGAGCCACCTTTTGCAGCTATCACAGCTCCAAGTCACATTGGATAAGTTTCTTTGAGCTTACCACATCTTACCACTGGGATTTTTTCCCATTCCTCCTTGCAAAACTGCTCCAGCTCCTTCAGGTTGGTTTGCGCTTGTGAACAGCAATCTTTAAGTCTGACCATAGATTTTCTATTGGATTGAGGTCTGGGCTTTGACTAGGCCATTCCAACACATTTACATGTTTCCCCTTAAACCACTCAAGTGTTGCTTTAGCAGTGTGTTTGGGGTCATTGTCCTGCTGGAAGGTGAACCTCCGTCCTAGCCTCAAATCACACACAGAGTGGTACAGGTTTTGCTCAAGAAAATCCCTGTATTTAGCACCATCCATCATTCCCTCAACTCTGACCAGTTTCCCAGTCCCGACTGCTGAAAAACATCCCCACAGCATGATGCTGCCACCACCATGTTTCACTGTGGGGATGGTGTTCTTTGGGTGATGTGTTGGGTTTGCGCCAGACATAGCGATTTCTTTGATGCCCAAAAAGTTCAATTTTAGTCTCAGCAGACCAGAGCACCTTCCTCCATACATTTTGGGAGTCTCCCACATGCCTTTTCGGTAACTCAAAACGTGCCATTTTGTTTTTTGCTGAAAGTAATGGCTTTCTTCTGGCCACTCTGCCATAAAGCCCAACTCTGTGGAGCGTACGACTTATTGTGGTCCTATGTACAGATACTCCAGTCTCTGCTGTGGAACTCTGCAGCTCCTCCAGGGTTACCTTAGGTCTCTGTGCTGCCTCTCTGATTAATGCCCTCCTTGCCCGGTCCGTGAGTTTTGGTGTGCGGCCATCTCTTGGCAGGTTTGCTGTTGTGCCATGTTCTTTCCATTTGGTTATGATAGATTTGATGGTGCTCCCAGGGATCATCAAAGATTTGGATATTTTTTTATAACCTGACCCTGACTTGTACTCAGAGGCGGCTCTCTAATTAGGCAAATTAGGCGATCGTCTAAGGCCCCACAGTCAGAGGGGCCTCGCGGTCGTCTAATCTGCCTGTGATCAATCACTAATGCTGTCAAGGTCTCATCCCAGTCCGGTGGTAGCAAGTGCGGGGAGCGGGACAGTAGAGGCCTCTAGGTGGCGGCAGCTGCTGGATGATAGCACCCGGCTCCAGGGCATGCGGGCGGCATGTCCATGTGGGACCTGCAGCCGAGCTGCTCCTTCTGCCTGTGCCGCTCACCCGACCTCTCCGCACCTGCCTCCTATTTGGTTCTGCAGTCGGGCCGGGGGGGGGGGTCGCTGAAGCTATCCAGCTGAGCTGCAGTGCCCCATGATTGTGAGGAGGAAGGAGCTCTTATACTGCCTGGCCGACCGGAGAGAAGGTGAGTGTCCGTGCAGCCTCCCTGTGTGTCTGAATAGGAGGAGCGGTGGGGAGACTGCACATAGTGGAATTGATTTTTCCATATTACTCCATGCAGCCGCTGAATGTCTGCAGGAAGGAGAGGGGGAGAAGTGATCATTCAGCGGCTGCAGGAGGAATATGGAAAAATCAATTCCACTATGTGCAGTCTCCCCAGCGCTCCTCCTATCTAACTTTTTCTGCATCCCCGTGCTCTCTGGCCCCTCCGTGCACTCCCTGGCTCTGCCCCTCCTGCTCTCCAGCCTATCCCCGTCCTCCCTGGCTCCGCCCCCATTTCGTCAGCACCCCCCTGCTCTCCACTCCAATTCTTTCTCTCCCCTCTCGAGCTCCCCCCCAGCGCTCTCCAGCCCCCACCCCTCCAGTGCTCTCCACCTTTCCCAGCACTCTCCGCCCCCACCCCCAAGCACTCTCCGGCCCCCACCCCCCAGCACTCTCCGCCCCCACCCCCAAGCCCAAGCACATTTTCAACCCTAATGTTGCAAACTCGTACAAAAACAGTATATAAACTATACACAATTGCGCAAAAAAACATTAAATTTCTACTAAGGCCTCATTCACATGGGATGTACTAAAGTGTGAAGGCCATGTTACAAGCATGGGGATGTACAGGTGTTCTGTGCATCCCTGTGCAGACAGTCCCAATCTGACATGTGGTTGTGAGTGCACAGACTCCAACATAAACGATGTGAGTTCAGGGACATGCACCCAATCGGATGTCAAATTGAGAGTGTTGGCTGTGTCCATTCAGCAGCTGCATCCCAATTGACATGAATGGAACTGCCCACATGGGGATGCACGGAACACCTGTACATCTCCGTACATGGCCCTCACATGGGTGTACACTGTAGTATGCCCTGTGTGAACAACAAGGCCTCACTATGTTTCTTCATTTATTTTTGTAATGTTATTTTAATATATTTTACTTTTTTCTGGTGAAACATCAGGGGTCTAAAGAGATGTTTGAGACAGAGAAAGGGTCTGAGGACATAGAGCCCCATTCCCTTTCTGTGCATCCTCAGCAGCGCTGCAGATAAATGAATAGATGCTCTGTACAGAAACTCCTATTCATTCACAAACTGAAGCATAGTAAACACGGTTTACTATTTTTCAGTTATAACAAGGGGTGGTGGTGCTGCGCTAGTCCTATTGTAAAGTGTCTAAAAATAGCCAAGCTAAGAGAGTGGCATATTGGCTAATGTTAGAAATGGGTAATGGAAGTGAATTCTGTGTTGTGAAACAATCAGCTACATCCGTGAGTAAATTAAGGGTACAGTGGGCCGTACTAGGGTACAGAATGCCTCTAAGTGTTACAAATAATCCCAGTAAGGTGGTATCTATGCAGAGTGACAACACATTCAAATAAAATAATCACATAAATAAACAAAAGCCGCACTTATGATGGGAGGTGGCTGTCTGTGCATAAATTGTCCAAAGTTGAAAGTAAAATTATAGCTGAACCTTCAGCTGTGATGCAAACCTCTATATACATACATTTAACCACTTCCCGCCCGGCCTATAGCGGATTGACGGCCGGGCGGTGGTTCAGTTATCCTGACTGGGCGTCATATGACGTCCTTCAGGATAACATGCCGCCGCGCGCCCGCAGGGGCGCGCATCGCGGCGATCGGTGGAACGGTGTGTCAGTCTGACACACCGCTACACCGATCTTGGTAAAAAGCCTCCGGCGGAGGCTCTTTACCACGTGATCAGCCGTGTCCAATCACGGCTGATCACGCTGTCAATAGGAAGAGCCGTTGATCGGCTCTTCCTCACTCGCGTCTGACAGACGCAAGTAGAGGAGAGCCGATCGGCGGCTCTCCTGGCAGGGGGGGTCTGCGCTGATTGTTTATCAGCGCAGCCCCCCCGCAGATCACCACACTGGACCACCAGAGATCGCCACTAGGACCACCAGGGAAGGGAAACATGAGGATGGCCAGGTATGTACCCCATGGCCATCCACATGTGCCCAGTCAGTGCCAAATCTGTGCCAATCAGTGCCCACAAATGGGCACTGATTGGCACAATTATGTTGCAGTGATTCCCAGCAATGCCACACTTAGGGGCATCACTGCCATCAATCAGAATCATCAGTGCCACCCATCAGTGTCCATCGGTGCCACCTGTCAGTGCCCATCTGTGCCCACCTATCTGTGCCCATCTGTGCCCATCTGTGCCAACTATCAGTGCCACCCATAACTACCCATCAACGCCACCTACGAGTGCCCATCAATGCCACCTACGAGTGCCCATCAGTGCCACCTATCAGTGCCCATCAGTGCCACCTACCAGTACCACCTATCAGTGCAAATTAGTGCCACCTATCAATGTGCATCAGTGCCGCCTATCAGTGCCCATCATCAGTGCCCGTCAGTGCCACCTCATCAGTGCCACCTCATCGGTGCCACCTCATCGGTGCCCATCAGTGCCGCCGTATCAGTGCCAGTCAGTGCAGCCATATCAGTGCCCGTCATTGAAGAAGAAAACGTACTCATTTACAAAAAATTTTAACAGAAACAAAGAAAAACGTGTTTTTTTTCAAAATTTTCTGTCTTTTTTTATTTGTTGCGCAAAAAATAAAAACCGCAGAGGTGATCAAATACCACCAAAAGAAAGCTCTATTTGTGGGAACAAAATGATAAAAAATTTGTTTGGGTACAGTGTAGCATGACCACGCAATTGTCATTCAAATTGTGACAGCACTGAAAGCTGAAAATTGGGCTGGGCGGGAAGGTGTCTAAGTGCCTGGTATTGAAGTGGTTAAGCATAAGCGTATATAAATAAAAATAGGGATAACATGAATCAAACTCCAGTGCAGTAAAAATAATTCTCTTCTTCTTTTTTTTTTTTTTTTTTTTTCTTTTTTTGTTTTTCCCATTGTTCATGGTAGCGCAGGAATACCATACTTACTTTTGTTGATCCACCAACCTTATCCATTCCCGCTGCAACCATGGACGTCTTTGCGTTTATGGAAAAAAGAAAAGTGAACCTTGAGGAAGTGTTTAATACATCTAACCCTAATGTTCCGAAACACTTAGACCTAGAGAGCCTTATGAGGAAGCTAGGCCATAACATGGAGAAGAAGGTAAGTCTCTGGTGGGATATGTGCACCTTTGAGACTTACCTAAAGGAAAGTCTAGTTCCAAGAAGACTAAGATGGGATGTACCCCCCAATGATGGTCTGACAGACCAAGAATCAAATGAAGAATGGTTTAAGTTCTTTAATGACAAAGGATTGGAACTATTAAGATTCCTATTATTAAGAAAAGAAAGGAAAATGAAAATGATAGACCATAACATTTCCCAACTTAAAGAAGAACTTGAAGGATATAAAGAAACATCAGAATTTAAAACCCTGACCACACAGTTGAATAAAGACCTCACGAAAAAGGATAAAGAGGTCCAACAGAGGAAGAGTAAAAAGTATATTAGAGATACTAAAGATTTCAAAAACGATCAGGTATTCAAATGGCAGAACATAGTAAGCAGAGGAGACATTGCCTCTACTTACTCTACACCAGAAAAAATCGTAAGGGTAGACCCCCATCAGATCCCGAATCCAGAAAATAACCAACATGGGAGGAACTATCACTCGAGAGACGAATATATACCAACTACCCCGAGACATCAAAATTCGGATGGAAGAAACCCATACTACCAACCAGCAACACCATATCGAGGAGATAGAAGACCTCAACCAAATCGCACCCCACAAAATGGGGGCAGAAAACCTTACTGGAAGAACAACAGAAAGCCATATAACAATTGGCATAAACAACCCTATGACCAGAGAGATTATAGGGGCCCACCCCAAGGACCTAGAAACCAGAGGAGACCATCCCATGACTATAGGGACTATAAAGAACCGCCATACGAATACCAGAGACCTAGAGGCAGGAGCCCGATGTATGAATATGACTATGGAGAAAGAAAAGGCCCACAATATAGGAACCAGCACTATAATGAACGAAGTCCAATACCAACACATAATTACTATGCCCCACTCGCACAAAGAGGGGAAGAAGAAAGGCCAGAGAGAAACCATCCAACACAGTATGGAGATCAAGCAGACAATAGGCCTTTTTTAGACAGGGGCAGGGAAGATTATCCACCCAGATTACCAGACGAAATGAGAAACCCCAGAAGAAGCCCAGGAAGAAGAGAGGACGAAGATCAGGAAAGAGAGCCAAAAAGAAGAAGAGTGTAAAAGGAGAAGGAATCTTCAACCTAAGTGGACAGGAATTAACACATGAAGAGATCGCAGTATTGGATAAAGGCCTGAAGTATGCACCTATGAAGAATCTTGATAAATTCCAGACCTACGTCGGCATCCAGAAATTCATAGGAAAATTGAATATTCAAAAATACGTCATGAGTAACCCTACCCGAACAAAATATCCGGTGACCGAAGAGAATGGCGTCACGCATAGCACTTTGAGGAATAAATTTGTTTTTAACCCGCCCATAAAAGATAGTAAATATATTGAAGTTTTTAAAAAAGTGGTTTTAGAAGATATCAAAGAACTGAAAATAAAGAAGAAGGAGGACCCCAATTATATAAAAAGTGGCATTCGAAAATTAGTGAAGAGAAAAGACTTGGTCATCCGCCCAGCCGATAAGGGTGGGGGAATCGTTGTACTTTCAAAGGAGCAATACCACCAAACTATGATAAAGATGCTTGATGATGAGAACACATATACAAGACTCCTGAGCAACCCTGTATACAAATGTAGGAAAGCACTGGAACAGATAGTAAACTTAGGAGTAAAGAAAAATATTTTGAACAAAAAGGAGGCTAAGTTTTTAATCCCAGAGTCATGTCGGACACCCATTATATACACCTTACCCAAGATGCACAAAAATAAAACTGACCCACCGCCGAGACCAATAGTAAATGAAATAGACTCCCTTACATCCCGCTTAGGTCAATATATTGACGTATTCTTGCAACCTGCAGTACAAAAGACATAGGCATATCTGAGGGATACGAAGCAGATGCTGCAGATATTAGAAAATATTCCAAGAGAAGAAGGACCATGGGTTATGGCCACTGCGGATGTCGCCTCGCTATATACCATCGTACCACATCATCTAGCATGTGAAGCAGCAAAATGGGGCCTGAGGAAATACACTCAACTACCCTGTATACAGAGGAAGTTCCTTATTAAGTGTATTGATTTTAATTTAAAGAACAACTTCTTTTGGTACAATAATAGATACTATCGACAACACACTGGAGTTGCCATGGGGGCTAAATTTGCCCCTAGCATAGCAGGACTATTCATGGCGGAATGGGAGGAGGATAGTGTTTTTAAAAACGCACCAGGAGAACTCGTGGTCTATAAAAGATATATAGATGATGTTTTTATTCTATGGAAAGGAGACACAAACAAACTGACGAGTTTTCTGGAAGGACTCAATAAGAACAATAAAAATATCATTCTGACCTGGGACATCAGTAATACTAAGGTAACCTTCCTTGACCTAGAGATCTTACAAGACGAATCTGGTTTTCGCTCACAAACGCACTTTAAGGATGTAGATAGGAACAGTTACTTACCTATTGAAAGTTGCCATCACAAGAACTGGCTCTACAATGTACCAAAAGGTCAATTGGTATGACTAAGACGAAATTGTACACAACTGAATACATTTTTAGACCAAGCAAATAAATTAGTATCGAGATTCTCAAACAGAGGATATGGACGTCAATTTATTGAAGAGAAAGTAAAGGAGGTTGCCGAGATGGACCGTAACCAATTAATTCAAGACGTCAACAAACAAAAAAAGCCACTAGAGGGAGCACTTTTAATTTTAGACTTCAGCGCACAACACAAAAAAGTGGAAAAAATTATTAGAAACCACTGGCATATCCTCCTTGCAGATAAACAATTACAAGGATCTCTACCCTTGCACCCGCACTTTGTATACAAAAGAGCACCTACCATTCGAGATAAGGTAGTAAAAAATGTTATAGAGCCACCCAAAAGGACCTTCTCTTTCTTTACTGGGAAAGGCTTCTTCCCGTGTAGAAGGTGTTTCGCGTGTTCGAAGACTATGAAACCTAATGAGAAAAAATTTGAGTTTACCTCAACAAGTACTGGAGACACCTACAAGATAAACAATTTCATCAGCTGCAATACTGAAGGAGCGGTATATGCCTTGGAATGCAGCTGTGGACTTCAGTATATTGGCCGAACAAAAAGACCACTGAGAATAAGAATTAAAGAACATGTGAAGAACATCCTCAATGGCTATGATAAGCATAGCGTCATTAAGCACTTTCTATTATGCCATAACAAAAATCCGACCCATCTCAAATTCTGGGGGATCGAACCTTATGTCAGACACTGGCGAGGCGGACATAAGGTGAGAACCCTAAGCCAGGCGGAATACAGGTGGATATTCACCTTAGACACATTTGCACCCCGCGGCCTTAATATAGAATTCGATCTCAACTGCTTTTTAAGTGATTTTTAACCATATATTTACACAGATGTAGCACACTAGACTCTATCGTCTCCTTTTTATCCCCTATATACTTGTGTCCCCCTATTTATCTATCTTACACTTTATGGCATATTTGGGCCTAAATGATTTCTTTTTTCCAGCATCGTATTTTTACCGCCCCCCGATCATCGAGTCTCATTCCTATTTTTACTATCTATCATATTATGCTATTACTGATGCCATTTCTCTGGACGTTTTATTAAATGTTGTCCTTTTATTATTTTATACACCCACTGTTATAGATCTATTGTTTTTATGGCCATCATAGGATTCGTTTATGATCCAGATCCTCTTACAAGAGTTTTTAATCTATCTCATTTCCTTCATATTATTTTGTTATATATCTTTTAGTCCTTTTTTTTTATCTCTCCCAGCGTAATTGTATAGATCTACCATTTTAAAAGTATGATGATTAAATTATTAGAAGTTTTATTGTCATTGCGGATGAGTGTATCTACTACAGTGGAGGAGATACTCCCTCTATTAACCACCAGCCCTCCCCTTAGCACTTTATTGAAGGATTATCTCACTATCCCACTGAGATTCTACCTCGGCCCCCCCCCCCCCCCCCTCTGCATGCCTGATATGTTATTATTATGACATTGGCGAGAGCATGGTTAGTGAGAGCTCACATGAGCCAGGCAGCTCCCCGCTTGAGTATCGAATACCACTATTAACATCGAAACATCATATGCATAGAGCCCTGATGGATCCATGAGCCAGGCAGCTCCCCGCTTGAGTATCGAATACCACTATTAACATCGAAACATCATATGCATAGAGCCCTGACGGATCCACTTCCAGCCCGCTGTAGACAACCGAATAAATGGCCGCGCCTATAGAGCCCTGGGAAAATGGCCGCTATGGCAATCTCCCATTGGACTCCGAGAAAATGGCCGCCGTACATGCTATTTACCTGATCTATTTAAGGACAAGGACGGGTGCCCTCTAGTATCCCCTGAAGAAGCCACGTGACCCATGACGCCACGCGTAGGGACCGGCACCCTCCACCGTAGCAGCATACGAGCTCGCCGCTCGTAAGGATACACTACATCCCCTGTTGATACCGCTGTGTGAGTACCTTACTTTTCTGTGAATAAAACCTTCATTTTTGCAAAAATTACTACACTATGTGGCATTTTCGTTTTTCCTTCTGGCCGCTGTGCCCCTGCATGACCTGAGGTATATTGGAGGAAAGTCTGAGATCCAGGACTGACCCCCCTAGGAGACACCATACATATTGATTCATGCTGTAACCTCAGCATAGTGAGGTAAGGGGCCATTGCCCTCCATTATAGGATTGCTGCATGAAGAGGACTATAGCTTGCACTTCACACTTCTCACCCATCTGAGGAAAGCAACGCTAGAATCTAGCTGCTACCTTCACGTTTCTTACTAAGCACGTTTAAGAAGCTGTTTGAAGTTATCTTTGATGCACAAAGTCACTTTATTTGTTGAACATTATTTTATGCCTGTGAGCACGGATTGCCAACACTGGACACTTTAAATTCACTCTGTAGAGATTGCATATATGCTAATTATTTTTACTGCATTGGAGTTTGATTCATGTTATCCCTATTTTTATTTATATACGCTTATGCTTAAATGTATGTATATAGAGGTTTGCATCACAGCTGAAGGTTCAGCTATAATTTTACTTTTAACTTTGGACAATTTATGCACAGACAGCCACCTCCCATCATAAGTGCGGCTTTTGTTTATTTTTTGTGATTATTTTATTTGAATGTGTTGTCACTCTGCATAGATACCACCTTACTGGGATTATTTGTAACACTTAGAGGCATTCTGTACCCTAGTACGGCCCACTGTACCCTTAATTTACTCACAGATGTAGCTGATTGTTTCACAACACAGAATTCACTTCCATTACCCATTTCTAACATTAGGCAATATGCCACTCTCTTAGCTTGGCTATTTTTAGACACTTTACAATAGGACTAGCGCAGCACCACCACCCCTTGTTATTTTCGAGTTACTCTTCAGGGCCAGGTTGGACCCTTTTCGGTGCTAGCTGCTTGTCCATTCCCCCGCTCCCCCCCCCCTTTTTTTTCTTTTTTTGTTTTTCCCATTGTTCATGGTAGCGCAGGAATACCATACTTACTTATGTTTCAGTTATAAATGGACACAGGAGTGATCAGTACCGATCGCTCCTGTGTCCATTCAGGAAGGGGCTGGTAAACATAAATATATATGCATTTGTATTCATCCCCTCTTTACTCTGATAACCCTAACTAAAATCTAGTGGAACCAATTGCCTTCAGAAGTCACCTAAATAGTAAACAGAGTCCACCTGTGTGTAATTTAATCTCAGTATAAATACAGCTGTTCTGTGAAGCCCTCAGAGGTTTGTTAGAGAACCGTGAACAATCAGCATCATGAAGGCCAATGAACACAGCAGACAGGTCAGGGATAAAGTTGTGGAGAAGTTTAAAGCAGGGTTAGGTTATGAAAAAAATATCCCAAGCTGTGAACATCATCTCACAGAGCTCTGTTCAATCCATCATCTGAAAATGGAAAGTATGGCACAACTGGAAACCTACCAAGACATGGCCGTCCACCTAAACTGACAGGCCGGGCAAGAGGAACATTAATCAGAGAAGCAGCCAAGAGGACCAACTCTGGAGGAGCTGCAGAGATCCACAGCTCAGGTGGGAGAATCTGTCCACAGGACAACTATTACTCCACAAATCTCGTTTTAATGGAAGAGTGGCAAGAAGAAAACCATTGTTGAAAGAAAGCCATAAGAAGTCCCGTTTGTAGTTTGCGAGAATCCATGTGGAAGAAGGTGCTCTGGTCAGATGAGACCAAAATTTTACTTTTTGGCCTAAAAGCAAAATGCTATGTGTGACAGGAAACTCACACTGCATATCACCCTGAACACCGTGAAACATAGTGGTGGCAGCATCATGTGGTGGGGATGCTTTTCTTCAGCAGGGAAGCTGGTCAGAGTTGATGGGAAGATGGATGGAGCCAAATATAGAGCAATGTTAGGAGAAAACCTGAGTCTGCAAAAGACTTGAGACTGGGGCGGAGGTTCACCTTTTAGCAGGACAACGACCCTAAACATACATCCAGAGCTACAATGGAATGGTTTAGATCAAAGCATATTCATGTGTTAGAATGGCCCAGTCACAGTCCAGACCTAAATCCAATAGAGAATCTGTGGCAAGACTTAAAAATTGTTGTTCACAGAGCTCTCCATCCAATCTGACAGAGATTGAGATATTTTGCAAAGAAGAATGGGCAAAAATGTCCCTCTCTAGATGTGCAAAGCTGGTAGAGACATCCCCAAAAAGACTTGCAGCTGTAATTGCAGTGAAAGGTGGTATTTGGTTTGACCACCCCTTGCCTTCACACCAGCATCAATTCTTCTAGGTACATTTGCACACAGTTTTTGAAGGAACTCTGCAGGTAAGTTGTTCCAAACATCTTGGAGAACTAAGCACAGATCTTCTGTATGTCGGCTGCTCAAATCCTTCTGTCTCTTCATGTAATTCTAAACAGACTCCATGGTGAGATCAGGGCTCTGTGGGGGCCAAACTATCACTTCTAAGTACACTAAGTATCTGCCTGTATTTCTCATCATTGAGGACACCATTGATCCTGACCAAATCTCCAACTCTATTTGCAGAAATGCAGCCCCAAACATGCAAGCAACCTCCTTAATGCTTCACTGTTGCCTGCAGACATTCATTATTGTACTGCTCTCCAGCCTTTCGGAGAACAAACTGCCTTCTGCTACAGCCAAATATTTCAAATATTTCGACTCATCAGTCCAGAGCACCTGCTGCTATTTTTCTGCACCCCAGTTCCTATGTTTTCATGCATAGTTGAGACACTTATGCCGTGTACACACGACCGGACTTTTCGGTATCAAAGGTCCGACGGAACAAATCCGTCGGACAATTTGATCGTGTGTGGGCTTCATCGGATCTTTTCTTCGAAAAATCAGATGGACTTTAGAAATAGAACATGAACTTCCTTGTTTTAGTTTTATTTTAGTCCGGTCGTATGTCATCACATTCGAATCAGTCAGACTTTGGTGTGATCGTGTGTAGGCAAGTCTGGTTCGTTGGAACTCCGTCGGAACTCCGTCGAAAAGTCCTTCGGGGTTGAGTCCGACGAAAAGTCCGGTCGTGTGTATACGGCATTAGCCTTGTTTCAAGGTTGGAGCTATGGCTTTTTGGCCACAATTCTTCCATGAAGACCACTTCTGGTCATACTTCTCTGGACAGTAGATAGGTGTACCTGGGTCCCACTGGTTACTGCCAGTCCTGTGCTGATGGCACCAGTGGCGGCTGGTGCTCCAAATTTTTTTTTTTGGGGGGGGGGTTCACAAACAAACTGAAAAATTCAGAAAAAAACCCCATCAATTGCAGCCTCACTGTACCAAACGCAGCCACTGTGCCCATTGTCAGCGAAATTTGGTTGTAGGCAAAGCACACAGCCAAATCTCCTGTTTCTAATCATAATAGCACTTTCGTCTAATGAAACAAATGCATCTCACCTTTTGATCGTATCCATCCTCTGGTGTGTGCCCCAGCCATCCAACAAGACAAATAATCACATCCTCCTGCTTCCGGATCCAAAAACCCACTGCCGCCAGCCTGTCCCAGCTGTCTGCGTGGGCCACTTTATTAGCATATCAATAGGAGGTCCCAAAAGCTCGAGGGTTCCGCCTCCAACAGCCAAACACCTCTTACAAAGCTTGTGACCTCACAGGATATCAATGACCATATAAGGATTTAACAACACAGAAAAATGCAACAACCAATGAACAATGACTACAGGAGTCTTATGGGTGTGTCTGAGCAGAGACAGGGTGCATGTATGTTTTTAGAAGCCACATGGCTTTCAAACATTAACCCTGTCTCCAACCAGAACCCAAAAGACTCCCGTATTTCCGTTGATAGAAATCCCTATTATACATTGTTCCAGAGAACAATGTATACCTGGGATTATTCTACTGTCTTTGTGGACGAGAGATTATCGGCAGGTGTACACTCATTGGGCCACAAATGTGTTGATCAGGCACACAGGGGCAACATAAGAGCACACTCGTTAAACCGATAATGTCTTTGCAGAGCGAACACACCCCCACCAGACGATCGTTCTGTGCATCGCACAGGGGCCCTTAGCTGGCGGACATGTCCCCACTCCACAAACATTTCTCTACGTCCCCAAAGAGCTTTTCACTACCAAACGGATCTCAACCAGGGTTGGCCTGCCCCAGTCAGCTATTAGAGCGGACTGTGATTGAACACACACACTGGGAGACTTATGACAACACATTAATATAAAATTTTCCACAACACCATCAAACGCTGCCACTGTGCCAATCAAACGCTGCCACTGTGCCCATCAAACGCTGCCACTGTACCCATTAAATACTGCCACTGTGCCCCAAATGCTGCCACTGTGCCCCAAATGTTGCCACCGTGCTCCAAGTGCTGCCACCATGCCCCAAATGTTGCCACTGTGCCCCAAATGCTGCCAGTGTGCCCATCAAACGCTGCCACTGTGCCCCAAATGCTGCCACTGTGCCCTATAATGTTGCCACTGTGCCCATTAAATGCTGCCACTGTGCCCCAAATATTGCCACTATGCCCATTAAATTTTGCCACTGTGCCCCAAATGCTGCCACTGTGCCCCAAATGTTGCCACTGTGCCCCGAGTGCTGCCACTGTGCCCCAAGTGCTGCCACAGTGCCCCAAGTGCTGCCACCGTGCCCGAGTGCTGCCACCATGTGCCCCAAGTGCTGCCACTGTGCCACCGCCGTCTTCCCGGCACTTACCTTGTCTCGGGTGGGCAGTGGGTGACGGCGGCCCGGGTGTGGGCACCGGGTGATAGCGGGTGGACGCCTAATAGTCATCCAATCACAGCGCCTGTCATTTCAGCCAATCAGGTGACAGGTAACACAGACCCAGCAACCTGATTGGCTGAGAGGCAGTTCAATGTTAGCAAAGTGAATTCATTCGCTTTGCTAACATACAGCTGAGTAAGCAGCGAACGCACAGCGTCGCACAGCGTTGCGCCCGCTTCTCACATTTTTGGGTGCCTATTAGAGTCTATGGCTCTAATCAGGTGCTTCCAGAAAACAACCCCCGCCGGTGTAATTCAGATGCCCGGCACCCGAAAATGGGCCGGGCACCTGAATAGGGGGTGTCAGCAGTGAACATAGATAAATTCATGCAATGCAGGAGGGGGGGGGGGCGGCGCTCCTGCGCCCTTTATGGACGCACCGCCACTGGATGGCACTACTGGACATCTCCTGATGTGGAAGGGAAGTAAGCAGAATGTGTCTTCCATCTGCTGCATTACGTTTCCTTGCCTGACCACTGCGTGTACGGTCCTCAATTTTCCCCCCGTTTCTTTGTGCTTCTTCAAAAGAGTTTGAACAGCACATCTTGAACTCCCAGTCTGCTTTGAAATCTTTGCCTGGGAGAGACCTTGCCGATGCCGTATAACTACATTGTGTCTTGTTGCTGTGCTCAGTCTTGCCATGGTGTGTGACCTGTGACATGAAACTGCCTTCCACAACCTCACCTTAGTAGCAGAGTTTGACGTTCCTCACCCAGTTTTAAGCCTCCTACACAGATGTTTCTGTTTCGGTCAATGTTTCAGCATAAGATTGATGATCATTAGCATCTGCTTGGTATAATTGGTTAATCATACACCAGACTCTAATCCTACAAAATCCCGGACTTTGTGCATGTGTAAGAACTGATGCTGTTTGAAGCCAAAGGGCAGTCACACCAAATATTGATTTGATTTAGATTTTTCTTCTGTGTGCTCACTTGGCATTTTTTAAGTTGATAAAAATAAACAATTAAAATATATATTTTTGAAAGCATTCTTATTTTACAGCATTTCTTCACACCTGCCTAAAACTCCTGTACAGTACTGTATACCTTTATCTATATATACCATATATACACTCAGTGGCCGGTGAGAATATATGTAGCTCTGACATATTCCGAAGTGCAGTACAGAGCCATTTACATTGCTTTCTGGACCAAAGGAGCCCTAGAGGACACAGATAGTCTCTTAGGGGTTTGATCCCACAGTCCTGCGCTGCAAGCCCACAGTGCTGGCCGCAGAGCCACAGGGCAGCCATCATTTTCATCAACATGTGGGACAACAAGCCAGTGACCAGCAGTTACTTTATACCCAGCCTTGGTTCTATCCTATTTGGGGCTGACAAGGTTAAGAACCTGCGTTGGGCGGTAATGGCGCTCTGCGATGGGCGGCGGGGGGGCACTCTTCACATAAGAGCAGGAGGTCAGAAGAAAACACTCCACTTAAAAGCCTGAATCTGGCCTGCGTCACCACCACTCAGGCATAAAAGGCTGATTTACTATGGCAACCAACAAAGTACATTCATTAAGCGTCTGTCATATGTTGCTCAAATTTAGGAGCCAAAGTTACGTAAAAGGGGCTCATTGTATGGCAGACAAATTATAATGATCCCAACGCCGGCAGACAAATAATAATGATCCCAACGCCGGCAGCTGGTGGTTCTGGGCAGCTCTGTTCTTCCATAATGACTGTTATCAACTGCAAGTCCAGTTACTGACAATCTGTTATAACATCATTTCACCTCCAACAAAGTTTTCAGGATTAAAATGCTGAATGAACATCATAGGGATCCATCTGTTTCTATACTGCTGTCTCAGCAAAACATTTTTCCCGACGCATCTTCATGGCAGCACACACACTGGGTTGTGACAGGATTGGTGAACTAAAAAATTGAAGGAGAGGCACCCCCACTTCATTCTCTTTTTTTATCCTCACCTGACAAGATTGAGATGGATTCCGCACCTCTTACTGCATTCGCCCCACCAGGTTAAGCCTCTCCTGGCTGGAAGTTCCTCCTGTGCAGTCTCTAAAAGAGCCTTTAAGGAGAGAACCCCAATCTGGTGGTCTCGGGGGGGGGGGGAGGCACATCTTCTGGCATTTACAAGCTTTAAAGAAGCTTATTCATCGCAGCGGCCTCCTACCTTTACTTTCTGCACTCAGGTACTGACAGTTTTCCTCTTTTTCCTTTTTTCCAGGCCATGCTGGGCTCTGTAGTTCCACGAGAGGCAGTGACCTCTCCAACATGGCGCGGCCGCGTCCATTTCGGCGTTCTGCGCATGCGCCGGAGGAAGTGAGGTAGCCAGGCAGGTCGTCTTGCCCTTCTCCAAGATGGCGCTGTTGCCGGCGGGCCGTTTTCCGCGCATGTGCGGCGACGTCATTTCCGCCGCAACGGCAGCGCCGGCTTTCAAAAAACCTTTGGATTCTGGCATCAAACGCTGATGGTTCATAGACACTACCTTTTAGTGCCGGTTCACACTACAGCGACTTGGGATCCGACTTGTCAGACCTCAAGTTGCCCCAAGTCGCTGGACATAAGAAATTCCATTGAAGTGAATGAGAGCCGTCTTAATGTAAACTACTGAAGTTGCTCCGAGGTCCCTGTACTACTTCAAGGCGACGTCTAGGCAACTTGTACCCGTAGATTTCAATGGAATTTGCCTCCAAGTCGGATCTCCAGCTATATTAAAGCAACGTTGCAGGAAAAAGAAAATAATTTTACTGAGGTACTTCCCACGTTTACCCAGGCAACCCCCTCCCTCCCACAGAGCTGATTATTCTGTGATTGGCCACAGCCAAAGTCGCCTGTCCTGGAGGCAACTTTAAGTCGCGTTGTAAGTTGTGCGCAAAGTCGCCTCCAAGTCGCCTTGCAAAGTCGCACTGTAAGTCGGGTTGCCCCTGTGTGAACCGAGCGTTATGCCCTGTACACACGGTCGGACTTTCCGACGGAAAACGTGCGATCGGAGCTTGTTGTCGGAAATTCTGACCGTGTGTGGGCTCCATCGGAAATTTCCCACACACACAGTTTGAGAGCTGGCTCTAAAATTTTTCTGACAACAAAATCCGTCCGCGTAAATTCCGATCGTGTGCAGACAATTCCGGCGCACAAAGTGCCACGCATGCTCGGAATCAAGCAGGAGAGCAGCACTGGCTATTGAACTTCATTTTTCTCGGCTCGTCGTATGTGTTGTACGTCACCGCGTTCTTGACGTTCGTAATTTCCGACCAACTTTGTGTGACCGTGTGTATGCAAGACAAGTTTGAGCCAACATCGGTCGGAAAAAAATCCGATGGATTTTGTTGTCGGAACGTGCGATCGTGTGTACGGGGCATTAGGATTTTGTTCTCCTTGCTGCCAGCCCAGTCTCAGGTATGTTCTCAGCCTCTTACTTTTCCTGCCTTTAGAAGCCGATATCTTTACCTGCACTGCAATATCGCTGTCTGTGCTATCTTCATCCTTTTTTATTTTTCCTCTCAGATACTATTAAGGGCTCACTGTTCATGGAGGCCACTGCCCAAGCAGATGTATAAAAAGGTATGTGGCTCTAACATAAAAATAAATTGATGTGTAAAATAAACACACTAAATAGATAGCACTTCCACGACCGTGCTAAAGCTGTGTGCTGGGTAATCAGGTGCAAACAATTTTCAACATAATAAATAATAATAATCATTCATATTGCAAACATAAAAATGATGTGCAAAAAATATTCCAAAAGTGCTGATAGTGTTAATGAAAGTCCGGTACAAAAGGAAGAAAAGACTCCAAGTGACACTTCATAGAGAAAAAAGTGCATGTGCAGAGCAATCGAACAAAATCCACTTCATACGATTGATATCACCATCCGTGGTGCGCCACTCATTTGCCCCAGCCCCTCACTTTATAAGAAGAGGTCAAATCAAGCCTAGGTATGGATATACAGTGGGGACGGAAAGTATTCAGACCCCCTTAAATTTTTCACTCTTTGTTATATTGCAGCCATTTGCTAAAATCATTTAAGTTCATTTTTTTCCTCATTAATGTACACACAGCACCCCATATTGTACACACAGCACCCCATATTGACAGAAAAACACAGAATTGTTGACATTTATTAAAAAAGAAAAACTGAAATATCACATGGTCCTAAGTATTCAGACCCTTTGCTGTGCCACTCATATATTTAACTTAGGTGCTGTCCATTTCTTCTGATCATCCTTGAGATGGTTCTACACCTTCATTTGAGTCCAGCTGTGTTTGATTATACTGATTGGACTTGATTAGGAAAGCCACACACCTGTCTATATAAGACCTTACAGCTCACAGTGCATGTCAGAGCAAATGAGAATCATGAGGTCAAAGGAACTGCCTGAAGAGCTCAGAGACAAAATTGTGGCAAGGCACAGATCTAGCCAAGGTTACAAAAAAAATTCTGCTGCACTTAAGGTCCCTAAGAGCACAGTGGCCTCCATAATCCTTAAACGGAAGACGTTTGGGACGACCAGAACCCTTCCTAGAGCTGTCCGTCCGGCCAAACTGGGCTATCGGGGGAGAAGAGCCTTGGTGAGAGAAGTAAAGAAGAACCCAAAGATCACTGTGGCTGAGCTCCAGAGATGCAGTCGGGAGATGGGAGAAAGTTGTAGAAAGTCAACCATCACTGCAGCCCTCCACCAGTCGGGGCTTTATGGCAGAGTGGCCCGACGGAATCCTCTCCTCAGTGCAAGACACATGAAAGCCTGCATGGAGTTTGCTAAAAAACACCTGAAGGACTCCAAGATGGTGAGAAATAAGATTCTCTGGTCTGATGGGACCAAAATAGAATTTTTTGGCCTTAATTCTAAGCGGTATGTGTGGAGAAAACCAGGCTCGGCTCATCACCTGTCCAATACAGTCCCAACAGTGAAGCATGGTGGTGGCAGCATCATGCTGTGGGGGTGTTTTTCAGCTGCAGGGACAGGAGGACTGGTTGCAATCGAGGGAAAGATGAATGCGGCCAAGTACAGGGATATCCTGGATGAAAACCTTCTCCCTAGTGCTCAGGACCTCAGACTGGGCCGAAGGTTTACCTTCCAATAAGACAATGACCCTAAGCACACAGCTAAAATAACGAAGGAGTGGCTTCACAACAACTCCGTGAATGTTCTTGAATGGCCCAGCCAGAGCCCTGACTTAAACCCAATTGAGCATCTCTGGAGAGACCTAAAAATGGCTGTCCACCAACGTTTACCATCCAACCTGACAGAACTGGAGAGGATCTGCAAGGAAGAAGGGCAGAGGATCCCCAAATCCAGGTGTGAAAAACTTGTTGCATCTTTCCCAAAAAGACTCATGGCTGTATTAGATCAAAAGGGGCTTCTACTAAATACTGAGCAAAGGGTCTGAATACTTAGGACCATGTGATATTTCAGTTTTTCTTTTTTTTAAAATCTGCAAAAACGTCAACAATTCTGTGTTTTTCTGTCAATATGGGGTGCTGTGTGTACATTAATGAGGAAAAAAATGAACTTAAATGATTTTAGCAAATGGCTGCAATATAACAAAGAGTGGAATATTTAAGGGGGTCTGAATATTTTCCGTCCCCACTGTACACTGGATCCTCAGCAATCTTTTTGTACCGGACTTTCATTAAAACTATCAGCACTTTTGGAATATTTTTTGCACATCATTTTTATGTTTGCACCAGTGGCGGAACTACCGCCATAGCGACACACGCGGCCGCTATGGGGCCCGCAGCTGTTAGGGGCCCCCCGGACCGGTGACAGGCGGCTCTGCGGGTGACAGCGGGTGGCTTTGCGGGCCCGCGGGTGAGAGCGGGCGGCTCCGCGGGTGACAGCGGGCGGCTTTGCGGGCCCGCGGGTGACAGCGGGCGGCTCCGCGGGTGACAGCGGGCGGCTTTGCGGGCCCGCGGGTGACAGCGGGCGGCTCCGCGGGTGACAGCGGGCGGCTTTGCGGGCCCCCGGGTGAGAGTGGGCGGCTCTGCGGGTCCGCGGTGAGAGCGTGGGCGGCTCCGAGGGCTGTCAGGCGGTGAGTCAGCTGGGCGGCTCGGCTCGTGTATGAGCAGGCTGGCCAATCAGGGAGCTGGCAGCCGGGGGTGCATAGAGATGACATCATCTCTCACCGCCCGGCGCCCTCCCTGCATCCCTGCAGTGCAGTGCAGTTTTCCCCCCTCACTGTGCAGGCAGCCTCGGGAAGCAGAGAGATGACCTTATCTCCCTGCTGCCTGACTCTGGGACACAGCATGAAAGTGACACAGGCAGCAAGTGACAAGGTGAAGTGGCAAGTGACAATCCGGGACGTGGCAGCAAGTGACAATCCGTAATGTGTGGCAAGTGACCATCCGAGACGTGGCAGCAAGTGACAATCCGTAATGTGTGGCAAGTGACAATCCGGGACGTGGCAAGTGACAATCCGTAATGTGTGGCAGGTGACGTGGCAAGTGACTATCCGTAATGTGTGGCAGGTGACGTGGCAAGTGACTATCCGTAATGTGTGGCAGGTGACGTGGCAAGTGACTATCCGTAATGTGTGGCAGGTGACGTGGCAAGTGACTATCCGTAATGTGTGGCAGGTGACGTGGCAAGTGACTATCCGTAATGTGTGGCAGGTGAGGTGGCAAGTGACTATCCGTAATGTGTGGCAGGTGACGTGGCAAGTGACTATCCGTAATGTGTGGCAGGTGACGTGGCAAGTGACTATCCGTAATGTGTGGCAGGTGACGTGGCAAGTGACTATCCGTAATGTGTGGCAGGTGAGGTGGCAAGTGACAATCTGTAATGTATGGCAGGTGACGTGGCAAGTGACAACCTGTAACATGTGGCAGGCGACGTGGCAAGTGACAATCCGTAATGTGTGGCAAGTGACAATCCGGGACGTGGCAAGTGACAATCCGTAATGTGTGGCAGGTGACGTAGCAAGTGACAATCCGTAATGTGTGGCAAGTGACAATCCGGGACGTGGCAAGTGACAATCCGTAATGTGTGGCAGGTGACGTGGCAAGTGACAATCCATAACATGTGGCAGGCGACGTGGCAAGTGACAATCCGTAATGTGTAGCAAGTGACAATCCAGAAAGTGGCAAGTGACAATCCGTAATGTGTGGCAGGTGACGTGGCAAGTGACAATCTAATGTGTGGCAAGTGACAATCTGGGACGTGGCAAGTGACAATCAGTAATGTGTGGCAGGTGACGTGGCAAGTGACAATCCGGGACGTGGCAAGTGACAATCCGTAATGTGTAGCAAGTGACAATCCAGAAAGTGGCAAGTGACAATCCGTAATGTGTGGCAGGTGACGTGGCAAGTGACAATCTAATGTGTGGCAAGTGACAATCTGGGATGTGGCAAGTGACAATCAGTAATGTGTGGCAGGTGACGTGACAAGTGACAATCCGGGACGTGGCAAGTGGACAATCGGCAACATGTGGCAGGTGACATTCTGCAACGTGTGACAAGTGACAATCTACATCTGGTGGCAGGCGACGTGGCAAGTGGACAATCCGCAATGTGTGGCGGGTGATGTGACAAGTGACATTCCGTGACAAGTTGCATCTGGTGGCAGGCGACGGTGTCAAGTGACACGCTCAGGGCTCCCACTGATTCAGCATTATGGTGAGTTGAACTAGTTCATTTTATATAACAGAACAGAAATTGGTTAGAAGGCATGGAGGTCAGCAATGTGTGTCCTTTAGGGGCTGCATACAGTATACTGCATACTTTGTTGTTCATAATTAATATAAGCTGTTGCCTGGGTACTGTGCCACATGGGTGCGGTAATCTGTTGTTCAATGGCATTAGTTCTTTTTTTTTGTGGAGGGGGTGGTTTGCAGGGGGGGGCGGTTTGCAGGGGGGGGGCCCATACAACATTTTGCTATGGGGCCCTGTGATTTCTAGTTACGCCCCTGGTTTGCACTTTATTAGTTTTTTCTGCAATATGAATGATTATTATTATTTTTTATGTTGAAAATTGTTTGCACCTGATTACCCAGCACATAGCTTTAGCACGGTCTTGGAAGTGCTATCTATTTATTGTGTTTATTTTACACATCAATTATTTTTATTATTTATTTATTTATTTGAGTTAGTGCCAGATACCTTTTTATACATTTGCTATTCTGTGTGGGAACACCTTTCTATGTTGGCAGCTCATTTTATTCATTAGAGATAGTCCAGCTTTGCGCATTCGTTCTTTTCTTTTTCATATTCACTGCCCAAGCAGATCACACTCAGCATGTAAGGTAAGAGGTGTCCCTCATTATGGGTAAGTATTGAAGAGGAAAAAGAGAGCATGGCCAGTAACGCTGCTATTTTTTGGCAGTCCCTCCAGGTCAAGATCAGCCAATCCCAGACATCAAGGTCGCTCAAGCCATGCCTCAAGCCATAGGAGATCTAGGAAAGGCCGCTCAAGGTCCTCATCTCGCCATCGCCACTCACGTCACAGCCGCTCGCGTTATAGCCGCTCACATCATAGGAGGTCACCATCACCCTGTCACAGTAGGAGCTATCACACCCGCCCTGCAACGCCGGGGCAGCGCCGCCCCCTCTCTCCTGCCATCCCCTCTATGACCAATGGATAGATACATACATTGCATTAATCTATCCATGGCCGCTGGTGCCACCTCCTATTCAGGCGCCCAGGCCCCTTTTTGGGTGCCGGGCACCTGAATTACAGTGGTGCAGGGTGTTTTTGAAGCACCTGATTAGAGCCATAGGCTCTAATAGGTTTAAAAAAAGGTGACCTGCGAGCGCCATGCTTTGCGCTCGCAGTTCACCCAGGTGTGTTAGAACAGCGAATGATTATTCGCTGTCCTAACACAGAACCACCTCTCCGCCAATCAGGTGTTCGGGTCTCTTACCCATCACGGGAGGAGAGGACGGGAAGAGACACATGAAGACACCACTCGGAGGACACCGCTCACCGCTGTCACCCACTGCCCCACCGAGACAGGGTAAGTGCCGGGCAGACGGCGAGTGGGGCTGGTCACAGTGGTGCCTTTGGATGGCAGAGTGGCAGCATTCGATGAGCAGAGTGGCAGCATTCGATGGGCACAGTGGCAGCATTTGATGGGCACAGTGGCAGCGTTTGATGGGCACAGTGGCAGCGTTTGATGGGCACAGTGGCAGCATTTGATAGGCACAGTGGCAGCGTTTGATGGGCACAGTGGCAGCGTTTGATGGGCACAGTGGCAGCGTTTGAAGAGCACAGTGGCAGCCTTTGATAGCACAGTGGCAGCGTTTGATGGGCACAGTGGCAGCGTTTGATGAGCACAGTGGCAGCGTTTGATAGCAGAGTGGCATTTGATGGGCACAGTGGCAGCGTTTGATGGGCACAGTGGCAGCGTTTGATGGGCACAGTGGCAGCATTTGATGGCACAGTGGCAGCATTTGATGGCACAGTGGCAGCATTTGATGGCACAGTGGCGGCTTTTGATGGCACAGTGGCGGCATTTGATGGCACAGTGGCAGCATTTGATGGCACAGTGGCAGCATTTGATGGGCACAGTGGCAGCATTTGATGGCACAGTGGCAGCCTTTAAAGGGCACAGTGGCTGCAATCGATGGGCACAGTGGCTGCAATCGATGGGCACAGTGGCTGCAATTGATGGGCACAGTGGTAGCATTTGATGGGCACGGTGGCTGCATTTGATGGCACAGTAGCTGCGTTTGATGGGACAGTGGCTGCAATTGATCTTTTTTTTCAGTTTGTTTGCGCCCCCCCACCCAAAAAAAATTTTGAGCACCAGCCGCCACTAGCTGATTTCGCTATAAAGGAGTCAGAACACACAGTGTGTAACAGTACCGCTTGGCACCCCGGTTGGGTGCTTCCGACAAACAGTGCCTCCTGCCCTCCAAATCGTTACAGCAGACTGAGAGCTAATACCAGCTCTGTTACTCCAATCATGAAAGAAATTGCCCCAGCGTGGACTTTTATAAGCAGGTTAGGGGAGTGTGAAAAAGTAATACAAGGTATAAAATATAACAAAGTTTATTCGTCACATAATATAAAAGTGTTTCCCAAGAGGGGACACCAAAATACATAGGAGCATAGCATGATGATAAAATAACAAAACAAGCACCCAATTCGTAAGGTGGGCTGAAGCACCGAGCCGGCCAGGATGGAATAATGGCCCAACAGGCTTCAAGGTGTTCATGGCTGAACCCGAACCCAACGCGTTTTGGAAAATGTTTTGTATATTCCTTCTTCAGGGGGAGAAGAAAAGGATGCAAAAAATCTATAGATACAATAAAGAAACAGTCAATACACTATTCAATAAGTAAGGTTAACATATGGACCATAATATGGCAGAATTATAATGCACACTTAGTAATCATTGTGTACAAGACATCAGGTGCATATTAATGGTATCTTTTAGCGGGACATCAGACTCAACTCAGCAGGGCATGTCCCCCTGAGGTCATATCTTCCATCACTTTTGCTGAATGCTGCCCACTGG
Source organism: Lithobates septentrionalis (assembly GCA_037952835.1). Lineage (NCBI taxonomy): Eukaryota > Metazoa > Chordata > Amphibia > Anura > Ranidae > Lithobates > Lithobates septentrionalis. Next base: position 37,481 of record JBBDGP010004313.1, on the reverse strand, counting down.
GGAGGTAAAGGAGCATACTTGAAAGTCCTGCCTACAACTATAGTCATTGAGCCTAAAATTAGCCAGTTCTGCAAAGGTAAACAATTTGGAGATGGAACCCTTCTTCAAAATAACATGGTGCCACAGCACCCTGAATTTTGGTGCATGTGAATACGCACATCTCAGCTGATGCATGAGGGTGTCATTAACGGTTAATGGCACTGCTGGGTATCTGCTAAAGGGCAGTATGTTTCTGTGGTAACAGGAAAGCGATTTTGCATGTATTCCCGACACACACAAATGTGAATGCAGGCTAAATGTCTCAGTTACAGTGGTGGTCAGTGTAAATCTTCTCATTACACTGGGGCTTGGTGTAAAATCTTTTCATTCACACTAGTGGCCAGTGTGAAGGTCCCCCTTATATTGGTGGTCAGTGTAAATCCCTCTTTACAATGGTGGTTACTGTGATTGCTCCTATTACATTAGTGGTCAGTGTAAATCCCCATTACATTGGTGGCCAGTGTAGAAACTCCTCTTTATATTTGTAATTGTTAAAAAAAATCCAAACTTGCATTTGTGGTCAGTTTCGAATCCTCCCTTACATTGGTGGTCCATGTAGAAGCCCCCTTTATATTGGTGGTGAGTGTAAATCCCCCTTACCTTGGTGGCCAGTGTGTAAATCCCTCCTTATTGGCTGTTGATGTAAAATCCCCCATTACATTGGTTGTCAGTGTAAATTCTTCATAACACTGGTGATCAGTGTACATTTCCCTTTACATTGGTGGTAAGGTCAGAATTGCCCTTACATTGGTGGTCAGTGTAAATCTCCCCTAACATTGGTGGTCGGTGTAGAAGTGTCACCTTACTTTGGTGGTCAGTACAAATCTCCTCGACAATAGTTGTCAGTGTAAATTCCCCCTTACATGGAGGTCATTGTATATGCCCCCTTACACTGGTGGTTGGTGTAAATGCTCTTATTACATTGGTGTCAGTGTACAAATCCCTCTTTTATATTGGTGGGTGGCATAAAATACCCCGTTACATGGTGGTCAGTGCAAATCCCCCCTCACATTGATGGTCATTGTAAATTCCCCATTACATTGATAGAATCCCCCACTATATACTTGTTAAAGATTTCCAGCTTTGCTCTACAAGATTCCGAATTTACCACAGTGTACTGCCTCCTAACTAATCCCATCCACCCCGGCATTGCCACTGATCCCAAGAGTCCTGGTATCCCTAGGAGTTTTCTGTCTATTGATGAGTCCCCTCATCTCCCCAGTCCATGGTGTGCAGGCAGTGAGGGCGATGATGTGCTGTAACCTTTAGCAACCAATCAGTGAGCAGTAACGCTGTGCACTAACCTCTTGCAACCAATCATTGAGCGGTAAGGATTTGCAGTAACCTCTAGGAACCCATCAGTGAGCAGTAATAATGTGCAGTAACCTCTAACAACCAATTAGTGAGTGGTAAGGATGTCCAGTAACCTCTAGCAATCAATCGGTAAGCAGTATTGATGTACAGTAATGTCTAGAAACCAATCAACAAACAGAAGTCATGTGCTGTAACCTCTAGAAAATAATTAGTGAGCCATAATGTGTGCTGTAACCTCCAGTAACCAGTCATTGAGCGGTAATGATACACTGTAACCTCTGGCAAACAATCGCAATCGCTGCCTGATCTGATTCAGTAAACTGATTTTGAGTCTAGCTGCTATTTATTGTAGGTCTCAAAGCATGTGAAGAGCAAAATTGCATGGAAGAGGGGGCCCAAGAAAATGTTTGCCCAGGGTCCAGTCAATATTAAAGACGGCCCGGCACCTGATGTCTAGTACATGATGATTACTTGTAATGCCCCGTACACATGGTCGGATTTTCCAATGGAAAATGTCCGATCGGAGCGTGTTGTCGGAAATTCCGACCGTGTGTGGGCTCCATCGGACATTTTCCATCGGATTTTCCGACACACAAAGTTTGAGAGCAGGATATAAAATTTCCCGACAACAAAATCCGTTGTCGGAAATTCCGATCGTGTGTACACAAATCCGACGGACAAAGTGCCACGCATGCTCAGAATAAATAAAGAGATGAAAGCTATTGGCCACTGCCCCGTTTATAGTCCCGACGTACGTGTTTTACGTCACCGCGTTCAGAATGATCGGATTTTCCGACAACTTTGTGTGACCGTGTGTATGCAAGACAAGTTTGAGCCAACATCCGTCAGAAAAAATCCTAGGATTTTGTTGTCGGAATGTCCGAACAAAGTCCGACCGTGTGTACGGGGCATAAGTGTGCATTTTGATCCTGTCATATTATGGTCCATATGTTAACTTTACTTATTGAATATTGTATTGAATGTTTTTTTATTGTATCTATAGATTTTGTGCACCCTTTTCTTCACCCCTGAAGAAGGAATATACAAAACATTTTTTCTGAAACACGTTGGATTCGGGTTCAGCTGTGAACACCTTGAAGCCTGTTGGGCCATTATTCCATCCTGGCCGGCACGGTGCTCCAGCCCACCTTACGAATCGGGTGCTTGTTTTGTTATTTTATCATCATGCTATGCTCCTATGTATTTTATTGTCCCCTCTTGGGAAATACTTTTATATTATGTGACGAATAAACTTTGTTATATTTTATACCTTGTATTACTTTTTCACACTCCCCTAACCTGCCTATAAAGTCCACGCTGGGGGAATTTCTTTCTTATTTGCATTTGGGATGTTGGCAGGTGTCTTGGGGTTTCTACAGCGGTTCATGAGCTCCTCCCCCTTCATGTTACTCCAATCATCGTACACAAACAAGACGTTGGGATAGAACCAAAGGAATGGCTCTTTATTGAACAAAACTACAAGTTTTTCTACACTTTAAAAGTAGGTCAGTCACCAAATGGACAATATAACCAAATATTTACCAAAATCATCACACAATGGTTTAGATGAGGTAGAGCTGACACAAGGCTAATTTTATCGTAGATAACTCCAAGAGTCAATCATATCAGCCAACAGACAAAAACAATAGGTGAATGGGAATTCACACCTAGATAATGCTTTGATTAATCAGGAATCCCAGATTGTCCAGCGACAGTATTCAAGAAGACCTAGAGCTATCCAAATCTCATTAACCAGCTTTCTTTTCACATACTTCTGCTAACTGAGTTTCAAGTTGGCAGAGACCATCATGACTTCCTTGACTCTTAAATGTAATAATGTCCATTTGCATTATATAACAGGACATCTTCCTAAATGCTTGTAGATCCCTCGAATGCCAGGGCTCATAGTCAGTAGGCAAGAGGCTAGCCCGCAGTCCCCTCCAAAAGCCATTGTCCTGGTTAAGTCTGTCACACAGTGCATTGTAGTTTTGCTGTGTACAGTTCTGCATAGCCGCAAAACTGTCAGGGTGCCCATGCGGACCCGTGCCCACAGCCAAATGTGCCTACAATGGGCACGTTAGCATCAGAACTAGACTACCGAGCACTGAAAGAAGGTGCCTTTGAGCTGTTGACTTGGCTTCCAAAATCTCCAAATCTTAATCCATCAAGTGTCTGTGGGATGTGCTGGAAAAAAAAGTCCAATCCATGGAGGCAACTTACAAGACATCTGCTACTTTGCAGATGACCTTCTCCTATTTGTGACACATCCACACTCGTCCCTGCCCTCAGTGATGCAGGAGTTCCAGAGATTTGGGGAAGTCAGTAACTTTAAAGTAAACTACAATAAATTGGAAATTCTCAATATTTCAATGCCAAAGTTGGACCTACACAGACTCTCTACTGCCTTTTCCTTTAAAACGGGATACACCTCCATCCGATACCTTGGTATTCAAATACCGGAGGATGCATCCCAACTCTTTTCCAAGGATTTTACCTCCTTACTTTTTAGAACTCAAGCCGATCTGTCTACTTACACATTCAAACGGCTCTTCTGGCTTGGTAGGGTGAACACCTTGAAAATGGATGTCTTTCCCCGGTTTTTGTACCTATTTCAGACAATCCCTATATACATACCTAACTCATATTTTCGGAAATTGCGCCAGCTGTTCTCTAAATTCATTTGGAATTCAGCCTGTCCTAGAATTTGATACAGAACGTTATCTCTTACAAAAGCGAGAGGGGGAGCTGGAGCCCCGGGTGCTTTATTGTACCATAAGGCAGCGATACTTAATCGCATACTGGACTGGTTCCATAACCATACGACCAAGCTCTGGGTTCACTTGGAAAGCCATATGAACTCCATTGAACTCTCAGCTCTTCCATGGACCACGCCCACAATTCGTAGGGGTTCACACCCCCTCTGTGACCTCACCTGTCAAACGATCCAAATTTGGGATTGCTTAATCTCTAGCGGTAACATATCAAATCCTTCGGGGCCTATGACCCCTCTATTTGGGACCCCAGCCTTCCCACCGGCTATGCACGTGACAAGATTTGGACCTTGGCGAAAAGAAGACCATAGGAGACTTTCCCAGGTTCTCCGAGCAGACCCCACTCTAATGTCAGATACCCCCCCAAATCGCTTTCTCGATAGCCCATGCAATGGCTTCAGAAACAACAACTGACTTCCTATATCCGAACCTTCCCATCAATACCAGATATTCTAGCTGAACCGACAGGATTCGAGGATATGCTCCTCCAAACCGATCCTCCAACGCACGTGGTATCGCAGCTTTATTCCCTCTTGCTGAATGCTCTTCACCCTGATCTCCCACCCTACACAAAGGCTTGGGAAAAAGACCTCCAACACTCCATCTCCCCCATTGACTGGCAAAAATGCTTTATCCTAACGCACAAACTCTCCCTAACCACTAAAACTCAAGAAAAGGGGTTTAAACTGGTGACAAGGTGGTATAGATGCCCTTTGACTATACATCACTTCAACTCGACAATGCCGGATACCTGTTGGCGATGTCTAAGCTCCAGGGGCACCATGCTCCACATTTGGTGGGAATGCCCCCATACAGAAATTCTGGCAACAGATCTTCCTACTATACTGCAAACTGATGGCGACCGCTCTCTCTCCTACACCCGAGATAGCTCTCTTATCCATGCTCCCGGGCACACTCAAGTCCGTTAAAAAAGATGTATTACCTCACTTCTTGGCCGCTGCTAGAATGGTGATTCCAAGATATTGGAAGTCAGGAACTATACTCTCGCTGGGGGAGTGGGCTATTGAGGTGGACCGTATTAGAGACCTTGAACGTCTGTTGGCTGAGGAATCTAATAAAGACAATCAGTTCTCTCTTACTTGGACTTCGTACTTGGCTACTCATCGGGCTTCATCTACTGGGCAGAGGGCAATCTAGACAGTACCACCTCATGACCATGTTGGAGCGACTCCTGTTCCTAACCTTTCTGCCTTCACTACTTTCCCCCTAATCCTTCTCCTCTTCGTATAAATGTACTCCTCAGAATCCAGATGCAAAATACAACCCCCACAAGCAAATCCTCTACAATATAACAGGTTCCTGGAATAAGTTTGATTGTAGTAACACATGAAGTGTACATGTAATCCCCTCCCGTACAGGGAGAGGGCCCTTTGATTATCCTTGTTATGTCTCAACATGTTGTTTAAAATAATGTTTTTTTTCCTTGTTATCTACGCACATAATGAACCTGGTACGATACTACATTATGTATCCTTCGTATACACTGGATTTATTGTCATCACCTACTACTGTTATTAATGATGTTTATGTGGAATACATTTCCTTATATGTTTCTTTCAATAAAATAAGATGGAACTAAGACATCTGCTACTGACAGCTTGGTGACAGATACCAAAGAGGACCAGTGGAGTCCATGCCTTGACGGGTCAGGGCTGTTTTGTCAGGAAGGAGGACCTGCTCAATATTAGGGGGTGGTCATGTCATGGGGGGCGGTCATAATGTCTACAAGACTCTGACTCTGACTCTGGTCCGCCCGCACCTGGAGTATGCTGTCCAGTTCTGGGCACCAGTCCTCAGGAGGGACGTACTGGAAATGGAGCGAGTACAAAGAAGGGCAACAAAGCTAATAAAGGGTCTGGAGGATCTTAGTTATGAGGAAAGGTTGCGAGCACTGAACTTATTCTCTCTGGAGAAGAGACGCTTGAGAGGGTATATGATTTCAATTTACAAATACTGTACTGGTGACCCCACAATAGGGATAAAACTTTTTCGCAGAAGAGAGTTTAATAAGACTCGTGGCCACTCATTACAATTAGAAGAAAAGAGGTTTAACCTTAAACTACGTAGAGGGTTCTTTACTGTAAGAGCGGCAAGGATGTGGAATTCCCTTCCACAGGCGGTGGTCTCAGCGGGGAGCATTGATAGCTTCAAGAAACTATTAGATAATCACCTGAATGACCGCAATATACAGGGATATGTAATGTAATACTGACACATAATCACACACATAGGTTGGACTTGATGGACTTGTGTCTTTTTTCAACCTCACCTACTATGTAACTATGTAACTATGTAATGTTATGACTGATCAATGTATTTACATATACAGTATATATATATATATATATATATATATATATATATATATATATATATATATATATATATATATACGCACATGCTGTATATGTGCCATTAATATAGTAGGGGCATTGCACAAGGCAGGTCAGTGCTTGTTATTGTGGATCAGCCCAAGGTGCGGTACATACAGTATAGAAAGGAAGCAGGTATTGTGGCGCCAATGTTTGTTTGTTTTTTTTATATAAAAGTTCACATGGAACAAATGGTGCAACAGTTTTGGCAACATGCCCTATATCAAGCCACAAGACATCGGGCAAAATAATTGACAGTGTAAAGTAGAAAAATGGGAGTGTCTAAATTCCAAACAGTCAATCAATTAACAAGAGAAACAAAGCAAAACAATTTGTATCAAAAGTATTCAGGTTGTCACATCATGATAACAATGTAAACCAGGATTCACTATATCATACAATATCTCAATATCTCATAAAAAAAATTAACCCTAATCTGTATTAAGACCCCTCAGCTGTATGGTATCAAGCCTATGAATCCATACCACCTCTTTTCTTGAGTTTTCTTTTATCTCGCCCACTCTTCGGTCTTGGCACACGATCAATAATTACATAACATAGGAGTGAAAGAGAATGTATTTGTCCAATACAAATGTCTGGCAACTAATGCACTGCCATTGTGTAGTGGATCTGCTGAGCGTACAACTATAACTCAAATGTACAAGCACCCACTATAAGGCGACCAAAATTGATGAAACTAGAGCAGGATTGTTTGCATACTCTGAAGATAAAACTCAGAAAATCTTCACTGGAGTACCAGATTCTAGAAATTTTCTCATCTCCACTACATCTGTGCAAATTGCACAAAAATTCAATGGACTTTCTAAAAAATTGATTGCTCGTGAATTACATGAGTTGAAACTAGCAAAGTACCGCCACTTACAAGAGATCTCTAGAGGCTTTAGGACAGCATTTCTCAACTTTCTTAACCTGGGGAAACCTTTAAAAAAAAAGTTTAGGTCTCAAGGAACCCCTGCTAAAATGAATGAATCGAGGGTCAGTGGAAAGGATGCCATAATGCCACCTTTAAAGACAGCCAAAAAAAACAAAAAAACAAAAAGAAAATTCAATGGTAAAATGCCTTTGGTTTTGCCAAGTGGCTCTGGACCAAAAACTACATAGGCACCATCAGAAGGAAGGTCAAATCAGCCACAGCTCAAGGAAACCCTAGCAACCTTTGGAAGAACCCTAGTCAAAAATTGATGATTTAGGAGCATTGACTGTGCATATTCTCTTTGCTAACAAAATGGATTTCCAGTCAAGATTTACACAAATTCTTAATAAGTGCTCCTTTGATCTGACAACCTTCTCTGTGGAGTTCATTCAAAAAGAGTTACCTTGAAAAAAATGATTGAAGAACTAGAGCATGCGCTGTTAAATTCAAATGGAGCTAAATTCAATTTTGCTGTGGTCATATATGATAAATTGATTGAGACACGCAAGAGAAACAAATCTGAAAGAGATACTGTAAGGATGATTTCCAACATAACAGTGTATTATTGGTCTAATATTGTTTTTTGGGAAGCGAGATTTGCATATGTTGGACATTGTTTTGCTCATACGTCAGACACATTTACTGTCTCATCTACTAATAAAGGCCCTTCACCAACTCCCCCTGCTTACATGGTTATGAGTCCTGCACATTCAAGGTACTCACCCACACATGGGATCCATCATTGACCTGCTGAGATCTGTTTCTTTTCTTCCCTACTCTTCTTGGTTCAGCCGGTGACTTCCCGATGATGCGCCACCTAACCCCACCCCCCTCCTCCTTTCTCAATAAAGAACTTTGCCTCCTGGAATATGTGCCGTATAGCAGTGCCAGTAGTGATCATTGTGTTTTGCTGGAAGGGAAGCCTCCCCACCGGCTGATCACAAAAGCACTGGGGGAGGGATAGAAAATTGCATAATCTATGGGCTGTTTAACTCCCTCGCTCCCAAGGGATTTCCTTCTGTAAAAAAGTCTGTGAAGATTCTAATATATTCAGGTCATGGTATATCTAGTAGCAGTTGGTCACATTCAGCCGGACTGGTTCTGTAATGTTGAAAACGTTTTGTAGCTTCTCTGAGCAACTTCTTCAATTCTAATGAGTGTCGGGAAGCATTTATAGCCACATGGGTAGCACAGAAACCTTGATTCAATCACTATGGAAGATGCTGATTGCCCAAAAAATAGATAAGAACTGGTTTGTAGGAGGTGTGAAATCTATGTCATGCTGGAGCAACCATCTCGAACAGGGGTGGGTGCCTTCTATGCCATTTTAACATCTCTACCCTGGCAATTTGACAACGATTCTCATCTTGAGCCATGTAAATCTTTGGAAAAACACCTTTTGCAGACTTCCTGATACCAAGGATGGAATTCTGTAACTAGAGTTCCACAACTTCCCCAACTCCCATCCAGTAAACATCTGCACATTCCATGGTAATTGGATTATTGTGATACCTGTGTGGTTATACTGTAAATGTTGGGGTATCTTCCTGAACATCTGCACATTCCATGGTGATTGGATTATGGTGATACCTGTGAGGGTATAAATGTTGGGGTATGTTCCTAAACATCTGCATGTTCCATGGTGATTGGATTATTGTGATACCTTTGAGGGTATAAATGTTGGGGTATCTTTCTGAACATCTGCACATTCCATGGTGATTGGATTATGGCAATACCTGTGTGAGTATAAATGTTGGGGTGTCTTCCTGAACATCTGCACATTCTATGGTGATTGGATTATGGTGATACCTGTGTGGGTATAAATGTTGGGGTACATTCTTGACACTCAGAACTGAAGAAGTAGCTTGGAGAAGCTATGACAAGTCTTCAAATATACAGAGTAAGCCCAGTTGAATGTGACTAATAGCCCTCCTGTTTAAAATGTTCAAATTGGTCATCTACAACGTATGTTCGCATGTAGCGCTACTCCTGTAGGAGCTGCAAGAATTACTTGTCCAGGTCTTCCCAACTTCCGCCCCTTTTCCAGGCACACAACAGGCTCATTCACTCTTATTCCAAAGACCAGTCTAGGGGATGTTGTTTTTATTTTTGGAGAACTTGGGTAGGGATGAAGGTGGTGATGGGATACTCCAAGAATAAGATCTGTGCACAAATAAGGACTTAATCTTCCTGTAGCGTAAGTAGTAGTAGAAGTGTCCCCTTTAACAGAACCAAAGTTCTATGTGACTATGACTAGGCACCAGAGGGGTTGCTAGAGCACAAGTTTCCCAAGATCTTTCCAATGTCTGTACTCACAAGGCCCAAGGGTAGATCAATGCCTCCTTCCAATCATCCAAGCGATGCCTTCCATTGATACCAGACAGATCTGTGGCAGATAGCCCCCCTCAGTCAGCTTCTTCTAAGCACTTGGGTCTCTGCATCTCTCCCTCAGGTCACCCACCCGAGGCCTTCACATGGCAGCCTGTGCCTGAGAGGACAATGTGCCCTCCTCCACTCTGGGACAAGACCCAGAGCCCTGTGTACTAAATACAGTCAACCAAGAGACTGTCTCTGAGCCTGCTCCTCTGGGATAGGCCCGGGTTGTATCAATATTCATGCTACCATCTGCATAGCTTCACACCTATCATCCAGAAACTTCTCAAGTTACCTGGATACAGAGGGAGATATCCAGCAGACTAGCAGCAGCAGAGCACACAGATTAGGCCTAAATAAACAATTGCATCTCACTGAATAGTACAGTGAGCCAAACTATGGTTTTACCTTGACCAGCATTACAGCCACACTGACTACAGTGTGGACACTAAATTTACCTAACAAAAACAAACACTTACCTAACTATCCTAGCACCTACCTAGGAGGGTGCTACATTCGGATAATGCATTGATTGTCTGTATACAGAATATTTTGGCGTTAAAGAAAAATGAGCCCTAGAAGCATCTTTTAAAATAAAGAGTTAACAAGCAAATCTGCAGACAAGGAAGGATCTATAATAATTATGGACACGTTGAAATACAAGACAGTAAGGTTGTGTTAACTGTGTGATTCATCCACTTAAAGAACTGAGATCTGACCCAACCTTCTCTATTATGAAGAAGGTGGAGAAAGTGGTTATTGAAGGACACTTGAGAGATATTATTAACAGAGGCTCTAAAGACTTTCTGAGAAACATCCACAGACTTCATTGTTTTAAGTATTGCCCTGAACTCCATGGTCATCCCATTGCTCCTATGATGGGATCTGTGTGTGCTCCGTTATCTATGTCGCTAGGACTTTATCACCTTTGAATGCTGATACAGAATCATATGTAACAGATACAGCTGCTTTCCTACAGAAACTTTATACGGTTGTTACATCCTCAGATCCAATCCTGGTAAATAGGACAATGCTAGTTTATATCCCTCTATAAACTACGATGTGGGGGGGATCATGGCAAGCCAGAAACTTTGACAGAAATCGGGTAAATATTCTAACAATTGGGTTATCTTTGTGATCGAACTGTTGGGATTAATATTAGAGAGTAAATATTTGATGTTTGGTGACAAATATTTTTTGCAATTATGAGGAGCTGCCATGGGGAGCCATATGGTTCCACCTCATGTTAATACATTTATGAACATGGTAGAGATTACATGAATTTATGACCATCCCTTGTTTAAAGAATGTTGCAGTCTATGGCTTTGATTTATAGATGCGATATTTGCTGTATGGGTTGGGGATTTTTGTTCCTTAAAGAGGAGCTCCAGTCTGGAAAAAAAAAATTAAACGTCAGCAGCTACAAATACTGTAGCTGCTGACTTTTAACCCCTTTGCGCCAGCTCCCACTGGCCCTTTAAGAGGTTTGGCATTCCAGGAGGTGGGGCGGGGCTTGTGACCATGTGACCGCCGTGATTGGCTCCCGGAAACTCCCGATCGCTTTTTGTGAGCCGCCAGTGACTGTGCTGGGAGCAGGCAGGGCACGCTCTCTCGGCACAGCTTTATCGGTGCTAATGCATGCAAATATGCGGCCCACATTTGGTCACATTTGCAAGCGGTTAGGGGTTAATATAAGGACACTTACCTGTCCAGGGATCTCGCGATGTCGGCACCCTAAGCCAATTCGTCAATCGGCTTCAGGTGCAGGTGCCGGCATTGTAAGTAAGGGAACCCGGCAGTGAAGTCTTCAGGCTTCAAAGCTGGTTTCCTATTGCACATGCGCGAGTCATGCTGCACTTTCTGAATGGTCCCGCCATTTTCTGGGACCTGTGTGTGTCCCAGAAAGCAGCGGGGGGAGGAGGAGGAGGGGCCGGAAATGCTTGGAGATTGCAGCGGTAATCTTACCAAGAATTGGGTGTGGGTACCTGTCAAAACCAGGTACCTGCTCCCCCCTTTCCCCCAAAAAGTGCCAAATGTGGCAGAGGGGATGAGGAGGGCGTAAACAAGCATAGCTTCCCCTTTTGGGTGAAGCAGCCCTTGCCGCACACCTAAAAAGTGATTGGCAATTCACAGGCAGCTGGGAGGCCTACTCACTGTCTGTTTTAACCCTGATACGCACTCACCAAAGCAACCATGTGCAATACATGCGGTTGCAGTTTTGACTTGAATGCGTAGCATTTGGCAGTGGAACTGCCTGCTGAACACAGCATGGGGTATAATTTTTGACGCAGCATGTGTACTGCCCTTTCTAGCTGCTGTTGTAGGTGGGTGACCAAAGGATTGCAAAACCATGGCTCAGGCGCCTACTTTACTGCCCCCCAGCCACAAGTGTGAATTAGGCTTTAATATATTTTAATGATTTTCTTCCATACAATAGGCTTATGGCCATACAGAGATGAATACGTTTGTTGTTGTGGCGACAAAGAGGGTGGGCTTCAGTGCCCACACACCGCACATACAGTATGCGTCCATGGGTGGAAGAGCTTTCTGTGTTGAGAGCATGCTCACTGAATGCTTCCAGCACAATGACTGAGCTATCAAAGACAACTCTCAGTCTGTGCTAATGATCACGAACCTGAGGGGACCAGCTCCTGATCATCTGTTAACTGTGACAGCCAATCACAGTGGTTGGTAATAGGTTAAATAAAGGGCTGCTGTGGCCAGTTTTAAATCCTTTTCAAGCGTTCATTATTTTGGATGAAAAATAATAGGGATGGTATTGACAAATCCATTGGTCGAGCAAGTCACAAGCTAGGAGCCTACAGCAGGGGCTGATCTGTGTCAAACATTTGCGAACACAGCCAAGAACTGGGCAGGCACTAGGGTTTACATGACGCTTCATCTCTAAGCTGGCATCTCAGTCCAGGATGGTGACCCTGGCTTATGCCTGAGCAAAGATGGAACTGGAGAAAAACAAATATAGGCATTTTCAAGGGGAGTCTTGCATTACACATTTCTTAGGCCTCATGCACTCAGGCGTTTGGCATTTGTTTCTGTCTGCATATTAGCCTATGTATCCATGCACACATACAGTAAGTATGCACAGGCATATTAAAAGAGGAACGTTTAGAAGCTAAAAAAAAAAAAAAAATTATTTTATTAAAAAATAATCTTTCTGCGATCAGGAGAGGAGCATTTGGTCAGAAGAAATGCTGAACACGCCTAAACACCTGTAAACACATTTAGGTGCGCTTAAACGCTCGGCGTATTTAGCTCTTGAGCATTTATTCAGTTTGATGGCCAGAAGAAATATAATATTCTGGCCAATGGAATGAATGAATGTCCAAATGCGGCGTTAGGCACATTTTTAAAGAAGCTCTTCTCCTTCTGGGAGAAAGGGCGTTCAGGGGGGCTGGCCCTGTGTGCACAAGGCCTTAGCAGGGGAGGACTCATCATTCGGTCACTGCCCAAGGGCCGGGGGCCAGTAGGGGGCCCCATGAGAGGCTCCTGTCCTGGACTTCACTCCTATTTTGTACAGAAGGGGTCAAAGTGAGGAGGAGGGTTGAGGTGACATGTGATGGGGGTGGTGCGTACATGGAGGGCATAGCATGTACGGCTGGGGAAGTGTACACAGTCAGAGTGCATGGCTCCTCCACAGGTGAGGGGTCCCATGATGAGGGGGGAGCCTGCCCATTGTCCTATGCTGTGTCCGGGGACGGCTCCGCTCCTTCTCTCTCACCCCTCTCTCTTTCACCCCCTCTCTCTTTTTCACCCCTCTCTCTCACCCCCCCTCTCTCTTTTTCACCCCTCTCTCACCCCCCTCTCTCTTTTTCACCCCTCTCTCTCATCCCTCTCTCTTTCACCCCCTCTCTTTCTCTTTCACCCCCTCTCTCTCACCCCTCTCTCTTTCACCCCTCTCTCTTTCACCCCCTCTGTCTTTTTCACCCCCAACTTCCCCCCTCTCTCTCTATTTTTCACCCCTCTCTCTTTCACCCCCTATCTCTTTTTCACCCCCTTCCCCCCTCTCTCTCGCCCTCTCTCTCTCTCTCACCCCTCTCTCTCCCTTTTTTTCATTCCCCCTCTCTCTTTCACCCCCTCTCTTACATCCTCCCCTCTCAACCCCCCTCCTCTCCCAACCCCCCTCTATCCAGGAGGGGGGGGCAGCCCCTTTTGGCTATATAAACAGCTTTTCTCATTACCTCGGGCTATCCCGTGGTCAACATTTCCAGTGTGTTCCTGTGTATGACTTGGGCTGGCTGACTTCTCTTCTGCTTCCTGCTCCTGATTTTTGGCTCCTGACGACGCTGACTTCTGGTTCCCTGATCCCGGCTCGTCTGACTACCCGCTCTGGTTTCCCAAACCTGGCTTTTGTTTTTGAGTACGTTCCTGAACTGTTGTTATTTTTGTTATTAGATTAAAGGTGTGATTTTTAACTGCATTTTCTGTCTCTGCCAGGTTTATGGTTGCTGACACCCTCTTTCTCCCACCCTCCTTTCTTTCTCTCTCTCTCTCCCCCCACCTCTCTCTCTCTCTCACCCTCCTTCTTTCTTTCACCCCCTCTCTCCCCCTCCCTCCTTCTCTCTCTCTCACCATCCTCCTTTCTTTCACCTTCCCTCTCTCTCACCCCTCTCTCTCTCACACACACACCCTCCTTCTCTCTCTCTCTCTCTCTCTCTCACCCTCCTTTCTTTCACCCCCCCCCTCTCTCTCTCTCACCTTCCTTCTCTCTCTCACCCCCTCTCTGTCCCAACCCCCCCTCTCTCTCAACCCTCTCTCTCTCTCCTTTTACCCCCTCTCCCTCTCACCCTCCTTTCTTTCTCTCTCTCTCCCCACCTCTCTCTCTCCCACCCTCCTTTCTTTCTCTCTCTCTCCCCCCACCTCTCTCTCTCTCACCCTCCTTTTTTCTTTCACCCCCTCTCTCCCCCTCCCTCCTTCTCTCTTTCTCTCCTTCTCTCTTTCTCACCCTCCTCCTTTCTTTCACCTTCCCCCTCTCTCTCACCCCTCTCTCTCACACACACACACTCTCATTCTCTCTCTCTCCCTCCTTTCTTTCACCCCCCCTCTCTCTCTCTCACCCCCTCTCTGTCTCAACCCCCTCTCTCTCAACCCCCTCTCTCTCAACCCTCTCTCTCACCTTCCTTCTCTCTGACCCTCCTTCTCTCTCACCCCCCCCTCTCTCTCTCACCCCCTCCCCCTCTTTCTCATCCTCCCTCTTTCTTTCACACCCTTCCTCTCTCTTGCTCTCTCTCTCTCTCACCCCCTCCTTTTTTCACCTTCTCTCTCCCTTCCTCTTTTTCACCTCTCCCTCTCTCTTTCTCTTTCACCCTCCTTTCTTTCACCTCTCTCTCTCTTTCACCCTCCGTCTTCCTTTAACCTTCTCTCTCGCTCTCTCGCTTTCACCCTCCTTCTTTCTTTCACCTTCTCTCTCTCTCTCTTTCACCCTCCTTCTTTCTTTCACCTTCTCTCTCTCTCTCTCTCTCTCACCCTCCTTCTTTCTTTCACCTTCTCTCTCTCTCTTTGTCTCTCTCTCACCCTCCTTCTTTCTTTCACCCCCTCTCTCTCTCTCTCTCTCTCTCTCTCTTTCACCCTCCTTCTTTCTTTCACCTTCTTTCTCTCTCTCTCTCTTTCACCCTCCTTTTTTCTTTCACCGTCTCTCTCTCTCTCTCTCTCACCCTCCTTTCTTTCACCTTCTCTCTCTCTCTTTCACCCTCCTTTCTTTCACCTTCTCTCTCTCTCTTTCACCCTCCTTCTTTCTTTCACCTTCTCTCTCTTTCACCCTCCTTCTTTCTTTCACCCTCTCTTTCTTTCTCTCTCTCTCTCTCTCTCTCTCTCTTCTTTCACCTTCTCTGTCTCTCTCTCTCTCTCTCTCTCTCTCTCACACACACACAATCTCTCTCTCACCCTCCCTCTCACCCCCCTCTCAGCTCCCATATCTTTCTCTCACCCCCCCCCCCTCCTCTCTCACCCCCCTGCTCCCTCCTATTCCTATCCCTCAACCCCTCTCTCACCCTCCCTCTCACCCCCCTCTCAGCTCCCATATCTTTCTCTCACCCCCCCCCCTCCTCTCTCACCCCCCCTGCTCCCTCCTATTCCTATCCCTCAACCCCTCCACCCCCTCTTAGTTTATAAAATTTGTTTCTGTCATATTTCCGATTCTCAGTAAAAAAAAGTGTTCCTTCTAGTAGTAAAAAAGTCATGGGGGGTCGGCAACCCTGTCAGGAAGGAGCTGAGTGGGAGCTGAACAACTGCACATGGCAATTAACCCCTCATCCATCGGGCATCTTTACTGTGCTATGTAACCAGCAGGCTCTACATACAGCCCCCAAAAACCACACCACTTCATTCTCTAGCATTGGGGCCCAAATTATGATCTTGCACATAGGCCCCTTGCTTTGATAAATTGCCCCTGGTTGTGTCATAAAGATGGCTGCTGCTCAGCAGCCTATGGCATCTACAAAAAGAAGTCAGGAACTTCCATGCAGGCTATGTTGCAGTAGATATTTAAATGGCCCCTCTATGCAGCTGACCTACAATATGTAGGTAGGGCTTTGTATGGGTGTGGCTTGGGTGTGGGCGGGGACACATGGTGCCCCATGATCTTCTATTGCCTGGGGGCCCCAAGAGTTTTCAGTCCACCACTGAGCCTTAGCAATGCATGTACTTAACACAAAGAATCTACCAGCCACTGGGTCCACTTTAAGCCGCATTAATGATATAAATCTGCATATGACATCCATCAGTTGCTCCCGAAAGTTGCGGATGAGTAACACCTGGCTCCCCGGTTTCCCATACGCTGAACATTGGTTCATTTGGCAGCTCAGCCGGTGTGGTTAGTGTTTAATTCAGAGAGCTGAGAATTGATGTGACAGGCTGCACTGCTGCTGTAATTAATGTGGACAGGAGTCAGTGGAGGAAAGCTGTGCCCCAGAGAATGGAGGTATTAATACAGCGAGTATTAATAGGACAGGCCTGTGATCTGCTGCCAGCTGTACAGGGCTGGTGGGAACATCTGGAGAGGTGGGCACCAGCAAAGCTGACACGCCTGATTTACAGCTTGTCACATAATCCAAGCAAACACAATCGCAAACCCACAGCGGTGAGACTTGGAGTCACGCTCGGCGCGGGCACTGACATTTCCACCAAGAAGTTTCCAAAATACGTTCCTGGAAATTTGGCTCAAACCTGGCAGGCCAGATCAACTGGAAATGTCCACGCTGGGTTTGGGACGGGAATTATAATTTTTATCAAAGAGTAGCAAGTTGGATTAGTGGTTAGCACTAATGCATCAGGATACCTTGGCTCAAATCCCAACTAGGACACTTGCATGGAGTTTGCATGTTGTGTGGGCTTCCTTCAAAGGCATGCTGGTAGGTTACATAGTTACATAGTTACATAGTAGGTGAGGTTGAAAAAAGACACAAGTCCATCAAGTCCAACCTATGTGTGTGATTATGTGTCAGTATTACATTACATATCCCTGTATATTGCGGTCATTCAGGTGATTATCTAATAGTTTCTTGAAGCTATCAATGCTCCCCGCTGAGACCACCGCCTGTGGAAGGGAATTCCACATCCTTGCCGCTCTTACAGTAAAGAACCCTCTACGTAGTTTAAGGTTAAACCTCTTTTCTTCTAATTGTAATGAGTGGCCACGAGTCTTATTAAACTCTCTTCTGCGAAAAAGTTTTATCCCTATTGTGGGGTCACCAGTACGGTATTTGTAAATTGAAATCATATCCCCTCTCAAGCGTCTCTTCTCCAGAGAGAATAAGTTCAGTGCTTGCAACCTTTCCTCATAACTAAGATCCTCCAGACCCTTTATTAGCTTTGTTGCCCTTCTTTGTACTCGCTCCATTTCCAGTACGTCCCTCCTGAGGACTGGTGCCCAGAACTGGACAGCATACTCCAGGTGCGGGCGGACCAGAGTCTTGTAGAGCGGGAGAATTATCGTTTTATCTCTGCAGTTGATCCCCCTTTTAATGCATGCCAATATTCTGTTTGCTTTATTAGCAGCAGCTTGGCATTGCATGCCGTTGCTGAGCCTATCATCCACTAGGACCCCCAAGACCTTTTCCATCCTAGATTCCCCCAGAGGTTCTCCCCCCAGTGTATAGATTGCATTCATATTTTTGACACCCAAATGCATTATTTTACATTTTTCTACATTGAACCTCATTTGCCATGTAGTCGCCCACCCCATTAATTTGTTCAGATTTCCACATCCTGCGGAGAAGTTATTGCCCTGCTTAGCTTAGTATCGTCTGCAAATACAGAGATGGAACTGTTTATTCCATCCTCCAGGTCGTTTATGAACAAATTAAATAGGATTGGTCCCAGCACAGAACCCTGGGGGACCCCACTACCCACCCCTGACCATTCTGAGTACTCCCCATTTATCACCACCCTCTGAACACGCCCTTGTAGCCAGTTTTCAATCCATGTACTCACCCTATGGTCCATGCCAACGGACCTTATTTTGTACAGTAAACGTTTATGGGGAACTGTGTCAAATGCTTTTGCAAAATCCAGATACACCACGTCTACGGGCCTTCCTTTATCTAGATGGCAACTCACCTCTTCATAGAAGGTTAATAGATTGGTTTGGCAAGAACGATTCTTCATGAATCCATGCTGATTACTGCTAATGATATCATTCTTATTACTAAAATCTTGTATATAGTCCCTTATCATCCCCTCCAAGAGTTTACATACTATTGATGTTAGGCTAACTGGTCTGTAATTCCCAGGGATGTTTGAATCAGGTGTGAATCGGTTCTAGTATGTAGGTGGGGTGGGAACCTTAGATTGTTAGCTCCTTGAGGGCAGAGACTGATGTGAATATACGGCATGTAAAGCGCTGTGTAAATTGTTGGCGCTATATAAATAATGCCATCAATAGTGCTACCCCCCTCATAACCAAGTAATGTCTTAGGGTTCATGCAAATGCATACAAACGTGCACAAGATTGCATAAACGCAACGCACTGCAAGGCAAGTCAAGGCAAACAAGGGACAAAATCCCCAAGCGCAATGCATGTAAAACGCATGCCATTGAATTACAACTTATTACAAAACACGCAATGCGCTACATGCTTTAACCACCTCAGTACTGGGCACTTTCACCCCTTTCCTGCCCAGGCCAAATTTCAGCTTTGAATGACAATAGCGCGGTCATGCAACACTTTACCCATATGGCATTTTTATCATTTTTTTGAGACAGATAGAGCTTTCTTTTGGTGGTATTTAATTACCACTATGTTTTTTTTAATTTTTTGCTAAACAAACTAAAAAAGACCACAATTAAAAAAAAAAAAAAAAAAAATTCTCCTTCACTGATGTGCGCTTATGAGGCTGCACTGATGGTCACTGATAAGCTGCACTGATGGTCACTGATAAGCTGCACTGATGGTCACTGATAGGCTGCACTGATGGTCACTGATAGGCTGCACTGATGGTCACTGATAGGCTGCACTGATGGTCACTGATAGGCTGCACTGATGGTCACTGATAGGCTGCACTGATAGGTTGTACCACTAGGCTGCACTGATGGGCACTGATAAGCTGCACTGATGGTCACTGATGGTAAGCTGCTAAAAGCCGCTGGGCTGTTATAACGGAGGAGCGGGAGGGGGCGTCCCCCCCTCCCGCCTCCTCCCGACGCTCTTACTGGGCAACCCGTTCCATCGGGAGGCCCGATGACCAATTGGCCACCTCCGGCGGCTGGGGGCGGGCTGGAACTAATCCGTGGGCGGCTTCGTTCCAGCCTCCTAATCGTAAACACGGAAGCGACGGCATGACGTCACTTCCCGTTTACTCGGCTGCCAATGGCGCCGGTTTTAAAAAAATACACAGTATTCAGAATCGCCGTTTTCGGCGATCTGAATACTTTGAAGTGCAAAGGAGGGATTGGGGGTCTTTTAGACCCCCCATCTCTCCATAAAGAGTACCTGTCACCACCTATTACTGTCACAGGGGATGTTTACATCCCTTGTGACAGCAATAAAAGTCATCACATTTTTTATTTTTTTTAAAACACAATTTATAAATATAAAAATAAATAAAATAAATAAGAAAAAAATGTTTTTTTTTAAAGCACCCCCGTCCCCGCGAGCTCGCGCAGCAAAGAAAACGCATACGGAAGTCGCGCCCGCATATATAAACGGTGTTCAAATCACACATGTGAGGTATCGCCGCGATCGTCAGAGCGAGAGCAATAATTCTAGCACTAGACCTCCTCTGTAACTCTAACCTGGTAACCGTAAAAAAAATTTAAAGTGTCGCCTATGGAAATTCTTAGGTACCGTAGTTTGTCGCCATTCCACGAGTGCGTGCAATTATAGAGCGTGACATGTTTGGTATCTATTTACTCGGCGTACCATCATCTTTCACATTATACAAAAAAATTGGGGTAACTTTACTGCTTGTTTTTTTTTAAATTCATGAAAGTGTCCCTTTTCCCAAAAATTTGCGTTTAAAACACAGCTGCACAAATACCGTGTGATATAAAATATTGCAACAATCGCCATTTTATTCTCTAGGTTCTCTGCTAAAAAATACATATAAATGTTTGGGGGGTTCAAAGTAATTTTCTAGCAAAAAATACGGATTTTAACTTGTAAACACCAAATTTCAAAAATAGGCTTAGTGATGAAAGGGTTTTTAAGCTATGGCTGAAGGACACAGCAATCGCAGAGCGCGCGGATGTGCGTCCCAGGGAGTGCACGGGGGCGCGGTTCTGGGAGGACGTCCATGGACGCCTTCCCAAAACGGGACGACCGCGCTGTCGCCGCCTTTTGGCGACAGCACGGTCGGGAAGTGGCTAGCGCATGCATTTTGGTGCGCACCAGATGAAAATCCAGTGCGTTTTTATTCAGCATCAAA
The DNA here is from genome assembly GCA_037952835.1 of Lithobates septentrionalis. NCBI lineage: Eukaryota > Metazoa > Chordata > Amphibia > Anura > Ranidae > Lithobates > Lithobates septentrionalis. The sequence goes on along the minus strand of JBBDGP010004313.1, from coordinate 16,777 downwards.
AACGCATGCACAGCGTTTTACACGCATTCCAATGGCCCTAGTTCACACCAGTGCAGTGCACTCCAGTGCAGTCAACAAAAGTAGAACGTGCTGCATTTTTTTTTTCTGCATGGGACTGCAGTGCAAGGAGCGTGTGGATTGGAGGAGAGAGCAGTGTGATAGACTGTATACCCTATAAATGGACCCCTCGGTAAGGGTGAAAATGCTGCCAGGTTATAGGGTGACAATGTTCTGTCCCTATCTCCCGATTGGGCACCTGTGTTGTCACCCTGTCACAGGCTCCCCCGATGGAGGTTACAAGCGGCTGTCCCAACACATAATACTTAGCCGCAGTCTAACGTTTTCACTATCAGGAAGCCGGACCACAGCAGCTAATACTGGTGTGCAGGAAGACAGGAAGTGGTTGAAAGGGACTGGAGGAGATCGGCAGCACTAAGCTGCTAAAAACAATGTGAACAAAAAAAAATAATTGTAAGAAAAAATGACAGTTCTTTATGATACCCAGGGCTGTAGTGAACTAAATGTAAAGTCGGTATTCGGCTGATCATTATGAATGGGCTCTGGTAGTGAGTCAGCAGAGACAGTTCTTCTTGTAACTGACTACTGTAGTTTGAGTGTAATTGTACTGGTGACTGCACCTTTAATAATAAAAAAAAAGGGCCTGGAATGTGACATCACCATTCGCATTTCTATGACAGTGATGGAGAGGTTTCCAGTAATTTCCTCTCTCACTAACAATGTTCGGCATCCGCTCCAGTGACAGTTGATGTGACAGGTGCTCTTACTGTCACTTCGCCTGTCACTCAGCACCATGAACTGTTCCCTGTATTCGGAGACCCGCCGAGCAAGCTGTGACCCCAGAGCATGTCCTGACGTCCTGTGCTTATGATGTGAAAATAAGTCATTGCAGAAGCTGGGATTGAGTCTACACACTTATGGAAATTATATTCAAGAGTATCTAAGGCCAAAACTTTTCAAATGATTGCATAAAGAGCAAATGTGCATTATGGGAGACTGGAAAGTGAGTAGAACTCTGGAGTTCATCGTCAGCAGGAGGAAGGAGGTCCTGATTCTTCTATATAGATCTTTATATCACTAGAGGGATCACCAGCAGGAGGAAGGAGGTTCTGATTCCTCTATATAGATCTTTATATCACTAGAGGGATCACCAGCAGGAGGAAGGAGGTCCTGATTCCTCTATATAGATCTTTATATCTCTAGAGGGATCACCAGCAGGAGGAAGAAGGTCCTGATTCCTCTATATAGATCTTTATATCTCTAGAGGGATCACCAGCAGGAGGAAGAAGGTCCTGATTCTTCTATATAGATTTTTATATCACTAGAGGGATCACCGGCAGGAGGAAGGAGGTTCTGATTCCTCTATATAGATCTTTATATCACTAGAGGGATCACCAGCAAGAGGAAGGAGGTCCTGATTCCTCTATATAGATTTTTATATCACTAGAGGGATCACCGCCAGGGGGAAGGAGGTCCTGATTCCTCTTTATAGATCTTTATATCACTAGAGGGATCACCGGCAGGAGGAAGGAGGTTCTGATTCCTCTATATAGATCTTTATATCACTAGAGGGATCACCAGCAAGAGGAAGGAGGTCCTGATTCTTCTATATAGATCTTTATATCACTAGAGGGATCACCAGCAGGAGGAAGGAGGTCCTGAATCCTCTATATAGATCTTTATATCACTAGAGGGATCACCAGCAGGAGGAAGGAGGTCCTGATTCTTCTATATAGATTTTTATATCACTAGAGGGATCACCAGCAGGAGGAAGGAGGTTCTGATTCCTCTATATAGATCTTTATATCACTAGAGGGATCACCAGCAGGAGGAAGGAGGTCCTGATTCCTCTTTATAGATCTTTATATCACTAGAGGGATCACCAGCAGGAGGAAGGAGGTCCTGATTCCTCTATATAGATCTTTATATCACTAGAGGGATCACCAGCAGGAGGAAGGAGGTCCTGATTCTTCTATATAGATTTTTATATCACTAGAGGGATCACCAGTAGGAGGAAGGAGGTCCTGATTCCTCTTTATAGATCTTTATATCACTAGAGGGATCACCGGCAGGAGGAAGGAGGTCCTGATTCCTCTTTATAGATCTTTATATCACTAGAGGGATCACCAGCAGGAGGAAGGAGGTCCTGATTCTTCTATATAGATTTTTATATCACTAGAGGGATCACCGGCAGGAGGAAGGAGGTCCTGATTCCTCTATATAGATTTTTATATCAATAGAGGGGTCACCAGCAGGAGGAAGGAGGTCCCGATTCCTCTATATAGAGCTTTATATCAGTAGAGGGGTCACCAGCAGGAGGAAGGAGGTTCTGATTCCTCTATAGAGATCTTTATATCACTAGAGGGATCACCAGCAGGAGGAAGGAGGTCCTGATTCCTCTATATAGATCTTTATATCACTAAAGGGATCACCAGCAAGAGGAAGGAGGTCCTGATTCTTCTATATAGATCTTTATATCACTAGAGGGATCACCAGCAGAAGGAAGGAGGTCCTGATTCTTCTATATAGATCTTTATATCACTAGAGGGATCACCACCAGGAGGAAGGAGGTCCTGATTCCTTTATATAGATCTTTAGTTAGACTTTATTTAGAATACTGTGTTCAGTCATGGAGATTTCACTTACAAAAAAAATATTGATAAGCTAGAACAAGTTCAGAGACAGGCAACAAAAATGGAGAAGGCAGGTCTGAGGGATAAAACATATCAGGAGAGAGAGACTGCAGGAACTGAAAGAAGATCTATGGTCACAGGATACACTTTAATTTTATCCACTTACCGGCCTGCCCATGTAGCTTTATTGCTACAGGGTGGCCGCTCTGTGCAGAATCACGTATATATACATGATCCTACCGTTCTGAGTAGAGGGCATGCGCATGTGCCAGCAGTCCTGTGATTCGATACAACACAAGCCGATCAGCGGGTGCCGGCCAATGGATGTCCGCCGGCACCCGCTGATTGGCGGGGAGAAATATCCTATGTAAACATTGCAGAGCTCCATCCCGTCAGCAGGGAATAAAAACGGGCACATCCCTTAGTAAAAGCACCTCACAGTACACACAAACGAAAATCCAAAAATAAGAATGAAAATCTGAAAATTCTAAAACCCTAAATAATGAATAACTAACTAATAATAACTATTACTAACTATTAAATTATAGGTACTGGAATTTCCTTTCAAATTTGTCTGTGAACGTAACGAATACGAATTTATCTGAATTTACAAATTATCAGAAAAAACTAATGCCGCATCTAAACGAATGGAACTTATTTATTTATTATCTATTATTATTATTTTTTTTATTATTATTAATTCGTTATGTTCCATTCGTTTAGATGCGGCATTCGTTATTTTGGATAATTCGTAACTTCGGATAAATTTGTTTTCGTAGCGTTCACTAACAGCCAAATTTGAAAGGAAATTCCAATACCTATAATTTAATAGTTAGTTATTATTAGTTAGTTAATTTTTTTGGATTTTCGATGGTTCATATTTTCATCCTTATTTTCAGATCTTATTTTCGAATTCTCAGATTTTAAAATTTTGGATTTTTACAAATTATCGAAATAACAAATACTGCATCTAAACGAATGGAACGTAGCGAATTCAAAATTTTCCAAAGTTACAAATTTATTCTAAATAATGAATTTCGATCAATAACGAATGACCCGAACAACAAAGAAAAACAAAAAACAAAAAAAATAAAACGAACACATTTTTCGACAGTGCACATGTATAGTTAATAGGAGTCACAGAATTCAAGTAAGTCAGAGCCCTTTCACACTGGGGCGGTTTGCAGGCGTTATTGCGCTAAAAATAGCGCCTGCAAACCGACCTAAAACTGCCTCTACTGTTTCTTCAGTGTGAAAGCCTGAGGGCTTTCACACTGAAGCCGTGCGCTGGCAGGAGAAAAAAAAAAAATTCCTGCAAACCGCATCTTTGGAGTGGTGAAGGAGCGGTGTATTCACCGCTCCTTCACCGCTCCTGCCCATTGAAATCAATGGGGCAGCGCGGCTATACCTCGGCTATAGCGGCGCTATGCGAGCGGTTTTAACCCTTTTTTGGCCGCCAGCGGGGGTTAAAACCGCACCGCTAGCGGCCGAATACCGCCGCAAAAACGACGGTAAATCAGTGCTAAAAATATCGCTGTTTTACCGCCGACGCCCCCACCGCCCCAGTGTGAAAGGGGCCTAAGTGTGTGGGAATCTTCACAAATTAAGTTCACAAACCTACATTCAAGAGATGTACTCGTACGTTTCCGGGTTTAGACCGCAACCCCCACCCCCCACCCCAACCGGAACCTGCTGTACACAACAGGAGCCTGTCAACAAGTCCAGACCAATGATTCTCACCTGGGACCTGCTTTTTTTTTTGGGCTGAATTTGCACCTGAAACTGACCAGAAGACACACAATACTCTTCTGCAATTTGGATCGCGGCTGCCCATTGAGAGCTGGTCACAGTCTTTTGTCAGGCAAATTGGATGCGGGGAAAACCACATGCAATTCGCAATAGTGTGAACCCAACCTAAGAGATCTATTAGTAAAAGCAACACGCATTACACGAAATTAGGCACACATTTAATCCCTTTATCGCCCTAGATGGTTTTTTTTTCACAAGAAATCGCCCTAGATGTTTAACCCCTTCCCAGCCAGAGTCAGTAGTACAGTGACCGTGTGTAGTATTATCACTGATCACTGTATTAGTGTCACTGGTGATGTCAGTGGCAGTTACTCAGTTTCTCTCAGCGTCCGTGGCAGATTCGCCCCCCCCCCCACCATGCGCGCATTTTCGCAGTCATTATAAGTCGCTGATCAACGCCATTAGTAATATAAAAAATACAAATAATTAAAAATCCTATTATATACAGTGCACCCGGAAAGTAATCACAGCGCTTCACTTTTTCCACATTTTGTTATGTTACAGCCTTATTCCAAAATGGATTAAGATCAATATTTTACACAAAATTCTACAAACAATACCCCATAATGAAAATGTGAAAGAAGTTTGTTTGAAATCTTTGCAAATTTATTAAAAATAAAACACAAAAAAAAATGTACTCACAGCCTTTGCTTTGTTGAAGCTCCTTTGGCACCAATTACAGTCCTCAAGTCTTCTTGAGTATGATGCTACAAGCCTGGCACACCTATTTTTGGGCAGTTTCTCACGTTCTTCTTTGCAGGACCTCTCGAGCTCCATCAGGTTAGATGGGGAGCGTCGGTGCACAGCCATTTTCAGATCTCTCCAGAGATGTACAATAGGGTCCAAGTCTGGGCTCTGGCTGGGCCACTCAGGGACATTCATAGAGTTGTCCCGTAGCAACCTCTTTTGTTATCTTGGATGTGTGCTTAGGGTCACTGTCCTGTTGGTAGATGAACCTTCACTCTAGAGCAGGTTTTCATCAAGGATGTTTCTGTACATTGCTGCATTCATCTTTCCCTCCATCCTGACTAGTCTCCCAGTACCTGCGTTGAAAAACATCCCCACAGCATGATGCTGCCACCACCATGCTTCACTGTAGGGGTGGCTGGGTGTGTTGAGCAGTGGCTGGTTTCCTCCAGACATGATACTTGCCATTCAGGCCAAAGAGTTCAATCTTTGTTTCATCAGACCAGAGAATTTTGTTTCTCATGGTCTGAGAGTCCTTCAGGTGCCTTTTGGCAAACTCCAGGTGGGCTGTCATGTGCCTTTTACTGAGGAGTGGCTTCCGTCTGGCCACTCTACCATACAGGCCTAATTGGTGGAGTGCTGCATAGATGGTTGTTCTTCTGGAAGGTTCTCCTCTCTCTACAAGGAAACACTGGAGCTCTGTCAGAGTGACCATCGGGTTCTTGGTCACCTTCCTGACTAAGGCCCTTCTCCCCCGATCGGTCAGTTTGGTCGGGCGGCCCGCTCTAGGAAGAGCCCTGGTGGTTCCAAACTTCTTCCCTTTTATTGAGGCCACTGTGATCATTGGGACCTTCAATGCTGCAGAAATTTTTACTGTACCCTTCCCCAGATCTGTGCCTCCATACAATCCTGTCCCAGAGGTCTACAGACAATTCCTTGGACTCCACGCCTTGGTTTGTGCTCTGACACTTTATATAGACAGGTGTGTGCGACTTTCCAAATGCTGTCCAACCAACTGAATTTACCACAGGTGGACTCCAATCAAGTTGTAGAAACATCTCAAGGATGATCAGTGGAAACAGGATGCACTGGTGAGCTCAATTTTGCGTGTCATGACAAGGGCCACTTATGCTTATACTTATGTACATTGATTTTTTTCATTTTTTATTTTTAATACATTTTCAAAGATTTCAAACAAATGTCTTTCACGTTGTCATTAGGGGGTAACGTTTGTAAAATTTTGAGGAAAATAATGAAATTAAGCAATTTTGGAATAAGGCTGTAACATAACGAAATGTGGAAAAAGATAAGCGCTGTGAATACTTGCGGATGCACTGTATATCATAGTTTGTAGACGCTATAACTTTCCCACAAACTTATTGGGATTTTATTTTATCAAAGACATGTAGCAGAATACATTTTGGCCAAAATTTATAAAGAAATTAGATTTATTTTTTTTATTGGATATGTTTTAAAGCAGAAAGTAAAAAATAGTTTTTTTTTAGCAAAAAATTGCCTGCTCGTGACAGGGTAAACTCTTCCAGAGCTGAAGTGGTTAGTAATAGTAGGATAGAAATAAAAGCAGAACTAAACTCCCTCAATGGACAAGAACTATTTTTACAGTGGATGTACAGGCTTAAGGTTTTTTTACCGTAATGCATTTTCTGCATTACGGTGAAAAAACTTCTATGTTCAGCCCCCCCCCCCCTCCCAAATACTTAACTGATCCCCATCATGATCCAGCGCAGTCCCTGATCGGGATACCCTGATCTCTCGCCTCACTGGACACGGAGGCAGCAGTGGGGACCATTGGCTCCTGCTGCTGTCAATCAAATCCAGTGAAGAGAGAGAGGCAGTGGGGCTGAATTACACTGTGTGTGTCAATAGACGCACACAGCTCGGCTCAGGGTTGAGCCCGCACATGCGCCACCATAGGAAGCAGTTTAATATGGTAACAAAGAATAGGAGGAGCCAGGAGCGCCGGAACTGGAACCCGAAAAGAGGAGGATCGGGGCTCCTCTGTGCAAAACCATTGCATATAGCAGGTAAGTTATAAAAAGCAAAGTTAACTTTGTAGAGCCGAAAACTACCCATTCACTTTTTATGGGCTGCCTGCATGCAGCTCAGCCGTAGTAAAAAATGTAAACAAATGGCTTTGATCGCAGCACAGGGCTGAGAATGAGCCCTTTACGGATGATGAACGCTTCTTTGTGATTGCTCCCACCCAGAAAGACCCCGGTGATGCCCACTTAAAAAAACTACAATGCCAGCGATGACACAAGAACCTCCACAACCTCACTGATGCCCACAAGAACCTTTATGACCGTAGTGACACCCAAAAAAAAACCTACGACCTCAATGACGCCCACAAGAGCCTCTACGACCCCAGTGATGCCCACAAGAACCTCTATGACCCCAGTGTTGCCCAGAAGAACCTGTATGACTCCAGTGACTCCCACAGGAACCCCTATGACCCCAGTGACACCCACAGGAACCTCTACAACCGCAGTGATGCCCACTATGAGAACCTCCTTGACCCCAGGGGCACACACAAGAATCTCTATGACCCCAGTGATACCCACAAGAACCTATAAAACCCCAGTGATGCCCACAAGAACCTATAAAACCCCAGCGACACCCACTACAAGAGCCTCTATGATCCTAGTGACTCGCATAAAAACCCCTATGACACCAGTGATGCCCACTACAAGAATATCCACCACTCCAGTGATACCCACTACAAAAACCTCTATGACCCCAGTGTTGCCCACAAGAACCTCTATGACCCCATTGACACCCACAGGAACCTCTAAGACCACAGTGACGCACAGTACAAGAACCGCTATGACCCCTGTAATGTCCACAAGAAGCTCTATGACCCCATTGATGCCCACTACAAAAACCTCTATGATCCCAGGTTTTGCCCACAAGAACCTCTATGAACCCATTGATGCCCACTACAAGAACCTCTACAACCCCAGTGACACCCACTACAAAAACCTCTATGATCCCAGTTTTGCCCACAAGAACCTCTATGAACCCATTGATGCCCACTACAAGAACCTATACAACCCCAGTGACACCCACCACAAGAACCTCTATGACCCCAGTGTTTGTTGCCCCCAAGAGCCTCTATGACTTGTGGCTGCCCCAGCATACCTGCACAGGATAGGGGGCCATTTTTGTCTGAGTCCATAGTTGATGTATTCATTAGGGACTGCTCAGCAACCCTTTTTTAGGCAGTGGGAACTCCGACTTTGGCAAATCACTGGAATTCCAGACTCCGGTAACGGCAGGGAACGGGTCCGACCAAACCGAACCGGCTGGAACCAAACCAGCAGAACAGCAAGGAAACCTAGAAGACACAGGAAGCACAATTAAAGTAACATTAAACCTTTGTTTTTATTAAAATAATAAACATGGTAAACTTTTGGTTTTGCACAGAGCAGCCCCGATCCTCTTCTTCTGGGGTCCCCCCACCAATGCTCCAGGCCCCTCCTCTGCGGCAAGTGCCCCATGGAAAGCCACTTTTTAATGACACAGACCAGACCACTCGGCCCCACCTCCTGCCACAGAATTTGATCAATCTGCCTAATGAGGAGGGAGACAGCGGGAGGGGGGGGGGGGGGGCTGGGGGGGATCCTGCAGCACAGAAGGTTTTTTAGCTTAATTCATAGAATGCATTAAAGTGATATTAAAGCCTTTTTTAAAATAACAAACATGTTATATTTACCTGCTCTGTGTAGTGGTTTTGCACAGAACAGCCCCGATCCTCCTGGCTCCTCCCTCCTGCCGGGTGCCCCACAGAAAGCAGCTAGCTCTGGGGGCACCCAAGCAGTGTTTCCCTCCTCTTTGGGCACCAAAATTGTAAGAGGAGGTAAGGTGACAGGGCGGTCACCACATTTTCCATGTTTCCCTCCTCGTTGGGTGCCAAAATTGTAAGGTGAGGTATGGTGATGGGGTGGTCATCATGTCCTCCATCTTTCCCTCCTCGTTGGGCGTCAAAATTGTAAGGGAGGTAGAGTGATGGGGTGGTTGTCACGTCTTCCATGTTTCCCTCCTCCTTAGGCGCCAAAATTGTAAGGGGAGGTAGGGTGATCGTCACGTCCTTCATGCTTCCCTCCTTGTTGGATGCCAAAATTGTAAGCGGATGTAGGGTGATGGGGTTGTCATTACGTCGTCCATGTTTCCCTCCTCGTTAGGCGCCAAAATTGTAAGGGCAGGTAGGGTGATTGTCACGTCCTCCATGTTTCCCTCCTTGTTGGGTGCCAAAATTGTGAAGGGAGGTAGGGTGATTGTCACGTCCTCCATGCTTCCCTCCTCGTTGGGCACCAAAATTGAAAGGGGATATAGGGTGATGGGATCGTCATTACATCCTCCACGTTTCCCTCCTGGTTGAGTGCCAAAATTGTAAGGGGAGGCAGGGTGATGGGGTGGTCGTCATATCCCCCATTTTTCCTTCCTCGTCGGGTGCCAAAATTGTAACGGGAGGTAGGGTGGCCGGTCGTTATCACATCCTTCATGTTTCCTTCCTTGTTGGGTGCCAAAATTGTAAGGGGAGGTAGGGAGATGGGATGGTTGTCCCGTCCTTCATGTTTCCCTCCTCGTTGTGCACCAAAATTGTAAGGGGAGGTAGGGTGACGGGGTGGCTGTCATCACATCCTCCACGTTTCCCTCCTTGTTGGGCACCAAAATTGTAAGGGGAGATAGGGTGATTGTCACATCCTACATGCTTCCCCCCTCGTTGGGTGCCAAAATTGTAAGGGGAGGTAGAGTGATCGTCAAATCCTCCATTCCTCCCTCCTCGTTGGGCACCAAAATTGAAAGGGGAGGTAGGGTGACCGGTCGTCATCACATCTCTCTGTCAGGGCTGGGCTCAGCCCTTCCTTCTCAGAGCTGGCCGCTCAGCTGTCGCCTAATTGCCAGCTCCTATCTCTCCACAGTTACTCAGCTGTTGATGATATCCTGCTCGTCAGTCCTGCCTACTTAAGCCGTTCAGCCCAGTGGATCTCTGCCTTTGCCTTTGTCAACATCACAGAGACGCTCTCCTGGATTCCTGTTAAAAGACTTGCTTGGCTGACATTCCTTCTGGCTCCAGATCCTGCTTGCTGGTTTACTACGCTCATCTCCGGCTCCCTGACGTTTGGCTTGTCTGACTATCTGTTCTGTTTCCTGAACTCTGGCTATGTTTTGCCTGTGTTTTTTTCTATTTACTTTTATTATTAAACAAGTGTGATTTAACTGAACTTCTGTCTCGGCCAGATTTCATGGTTTCTGACACTCTCCTTGTTGGGTGCCAAAATTATAAGGGGAGGTAGGGTGATTATCATGTCCTACATGCTTCCCTCCTTGTTGGGTGCCAAAATTGTAGGGGGAGGTAGGGTGATGGGGTGGTCATAAAATCCTCCATGTTTCCCTCCTCGTTGGGCACCAAAATTGAAAGGGGAGATAGGGTGACCGGTCGTCATCACATCCTCCATGTTTCCCCCCTTGTTAGGTGCCAAAATTGTAAGGGGAGGTAGGGAGATGGGATGGTTGTCACGTCCTTCATGTTTCCCTCCTCGTTTGGCACCAAAATTGTAAGGGGAGATAGAGTGATCGTCACGTCCTCCATTCTTCCCTCCGCGTTGGTTGCCAAAATTGTAAGGGGAGGTAGGGGTGATTGTCACGTCCTCCATGCTTCCCTCCTCGTTGGGTGACAAAATTGTAAGGGGAGGTAGGGTGACCGGTCGTCATCACATCGTCCATTCTTCCCCCCTTGTTAGGTGCCAAAATTGTAAGGGGAGGTAGGGAGATGGGATGGTTGTCACATCCTTCATGTTTCCCTCCTCGTTGGGCACCAAAATTGTAAGGGGAGGTAGGGTGATGGGGTGGTCATCAAGTCCTCCATGTTTCCCTCCTGGTTGGGCACCAAAATTGTAAGGGGAGATAGGGTGATGGAGTGATTGATTTGTCACGTCCTCCAGTCTTCCCTCGGCGTTGGGTGCCAAAATTGTAAGGAGAGGTAGGGGTGATTGTCAGGTCCTACATGCTTCCCTCCTCAATGTGTGACAAAATTGTAAGGGGAGGTAGGGTGATTTTCACGTCCTACATGCTTCCCTCCTCGCTGGGTGACAAAATTGTAAGGGGAGGTAGGGTGGTCATAAAATCCTCCATGTTTCCCTCCTCGTTGGGCACAGAAATTGAAAGGGGAGATAGGGTGACCGGTTGTCATCACATCCTCCATGCTTCCCCCCTTGTTAGGTTCCAAAATTGTAAGGGGAGATAGGGTGATGGAGTGGTCGTCACGTCCTCCATTCTTCCCTCCTCGTTGGATGACAAAATTGTAAGGAGAGGTAGGGGTGATGGTTACGTCCTCCATGTTTCCCTCCTCTTTGGAAGGGGAGATAGGGTGATGGAGTGGTCAGGAACTTCTTTTGGGCGTCAGGAATCGCGCGATTTTTGGAAGTAACGGGATCGCAATCGCGTCCTGCAGCCATTCGGAATTGCAGACAGAATTGCGGTGATTCCGCCTGCTACCCGGAATGCTATCTCTTTCTCCTCAGTACCTGTGTACAGGGTGAGGGCCCTGGTGGTGCAGATCTGCACCTGTTGCTATGGGAGACGGACCACTTGCAAGAGGCTATATGGCCTAACGGCAGCCTGCTGGAGAAACCTCTGTTACCCTTGGTAACCATTTGTGTATGAAACTATGAACTCCTGTACCGTTATCTTCATACCCCAATGTGTACAGTGACTGTATGTGCCGGTTACAGCATTACACCCTCTTTAGTGACTTCAGACCGGAGTGTGAGGCGGGAGCGCAGACATCTGAGGTAAAGTAGTCCCTCCTCAGGTGAGCGGCGGACTCATCCCACCCAATTCCTCACAGGTGTGCTCCGCCCCGCGCAGGGATACGAGGTGTGTCCGCTGAAGCCGCTCACGACTCAGCTCCGAAGCCCCGCCCATTTTGTCAAATAACCACGCCCCTTTCTTTCCTACTGGCTGATGTCCCAGCTCCACGTCAATCATCCCTGTCACCTGTGCGGTGTCCGCCCCTCCAGTCCCTGGCACGGGTCCGGCCTCCCCCCTCTGCCGCTGTGGGATGGGTCGGGCCGTCCCCTGGGGCTACTGGAGGTGAACTGAACCATGCGGGGAGGAGGGGGGAGTGTGAGGATGGGGGAGAGCGGTGGGAGGAGCCGGGCGCTCCGCTCACTCTCCAGTCTGGTTGTTCTGTGCAGTGTGCACCTGCTGACAGCGCCGGGAGAGGAGGGAACTTCTCCGGGATACTTTACCGGGGACTCCCCTGACCTTCTCCGGACCGGGGACCGCCTCTAATCCCTTCTCCGGACCGGGGACCGCCTCTAATCCCTTCTCCGGACCGGGGACCGCCTCCTGATCTGCTATGGACTGAGCACCCTCCACATCCCGGACTCAGCACCCCTCTAATTCCGGACTACTATGGGCTCAGCACCCCTCTAATCCTCTTCTAGACTGAGCACCCCTAAAATCCTGCTCTGCTGACACAAGAAACCCCCCCAAACCCCACACTGCTCCATCAACCCTGCAAATCCACAACTCATCCGGACCGAGCACCCCTCTAAATCTCCAACTCATCCGGACCGAGCACCCCTCTAAATCTTCATCTCTCCGGACCGAGCACCCCTCTAAATCTTCATCTCTCCGGACCGAGCACCCCTCTAAATCTTCATCTCTCCGGACGGAGCACCCCTCTAAATCTTCATCTCTCCGGATGGAGCACCCCTCTAAATCCTCAACTCATCCGGACCGAGCACCCCTCTAAATCTTCATCTCTCCGGACCGAGCACCCCTCTAAATCTTCATCTCTCCGGACCGAGCACCCCTCTAAATCTTCATCTCTCCGGACCGAGCACCCCTCTAAATCCTCAACTCATCCGGACCGAGCACCCCTCTAAATCCTCAACTCATCCGGACCGAGCACCCCTCTAAATCTTCATCTCTCCGGACCGAGCACCCCTCTAAATCTTCATCTCTCCGGACCGAGCACCCCTCTAAATCTTCATCTCTCCGGACCGAGCACCCCTCTAAATCCTCAACTCATCCGGACCGAGCACCCCTCTAAATCCTCAACTCATCCGGACCGAGCACCCCTCTAAATCTTCATCTCTCCGGACCGAGCACCCCTCTAAATCTTCATCTCTCCGGACCGAGCACCCCTTTAAATCTTCATCTCTCCGGACCGAGCACCCCTCTAAATCTTCATCTCTCCGGACCGAGCACCCCTCTAAATCTTCATCTCTCCGGACCGAGCACCCCTCTGTATCTTGTACTGCTTTTGAACCAGACACCCCCACTAATCTTGCACTGTTCTGGACCAAGCACCCCTTCAAAACCTCAACAACTATGGATTGAGCACCCCTCCAAATCCTGCACCACTCCAGGTACTTCCCCCGCCCCCCCGTCACCTGTCCTGTATCCCCTGCTGTCACCTGTCCTGTATCCCCTGCTGTCACCTGTCCTTTATCCCTCCCCCCGCTGTCACCTGTCCTGTATCCCCCCCCGCTGTCACCTGTCCTGTATCCTCTGCTGTCACCTGTCCTGTATCCCCTGCTGTCACCTGTCCTGTATCCCTCCCCCCCCCCGCTGTCACCTGTCCTGTATCCCCTGCTGTCACCTGTCCTGTATCCCCTGCTGTCACCTGTCCTGTATCCCTCCCCCCCCCCGCTGTCACCTGTCCTGTATCCCCTGCTGTCACCTGTCCTGTACCCCCCCCCCGCTGTCACCTGTCCTGTACCCCCCCCCTGTCACCTGTCCTGTATCCCCTGCTGTCACCTGTCCTGTATCCCCTGCTGTCACCTGTCCTGTATCCCCCCCCGCTGTCACCTGTCCTGTATCCCCCCCCTGCTGTCACCTGTCCTGTATCCCCTGCTGTCACCTGTCCTGTATCCCCTGCTGTCACCTGTCCTGTATCCCCTGCTGTCACCTGTCCTGTATCCCCTGCTGTCACCTGTCCTGTACCCCCCCCCCCCCCGCTGTCACCTGTCCTGTATCCCCTGCTGTCACCTGTCCTGTATCCCTCCCCCCCGCTGTCACCTGTCCTGTATCCCCTGCTGTCACCTGTCCTGTACCCCCCCGCTGTCACCTGTCCTGTACCCCCCCCCCCCCGCTGTCACCTGTCCTGTATCCCCTGCTGTCACCTGTCCTTTATCCCTCCCCCCGCTGTCACCTGTCCTGTATCCCCCCCCCCGCTGTCACCTGTCCTGTATCCCCCCCCGCTGTCACCTGTCCTGTATCCCCCCCCGCTGTCACCTGTCCTGTATCCCTGCTGTCACCTGTCCTGTATCCTCTGCTGTCACCTGTCCTGTATCCCCTGCTGTCACCTGTCCTGTATCCCTCCCCCCCCGCTGTCACCTGTCCTGTATCCCCTGCTGTCACCTGTCCTGTACCCCCCCCGCTGTCACCTGTCCTGTACCCCCCCCCTGTCACCTGTCCTGTATCCCCTGCTGTCACCTGTCCTTTATCCCTCCCCCCGCTGTCACCTGTCCTGTATCCCCTGCTGTCACCTGTCCTGTATCCCCCCCCGCTGTCACCTGTCCTGTATCCCCCCCCCCGCTGTCACCTGTCCTGTATCCCCCGCTGTCACCTGTCCTGTATCCCCCGCTGTCACCTGTCCTGTATCCCCCGCTGTCACCTGTCCTGTATCCCCCGCTGTCACCTGTCCTGTATCCCCCTGCTGTCACCTGTCCTGTATCCCCTGCTGTCACCTGTCCTGTACCCCCCCCCCCCGCTGTCACCTGTCCTGTATCCCCCGCTGTCACCTGTCCTGTATCCCTCCCCCCCGCTGTCACCTGTCCTGTATCCCCTGCTGTCACCTGTCCTGTACCCCCCCGCTGTCACCTGTCCTGTACCCCCCCCCCCCCACCCGCTGTCACCTGTCCTGTACCCCCCCCCCTGTCACCTGTCCTGTATCCCCTGCTGTCACCTGTCCTGTATCCCCTGCTGTCACCTGTCCTGTATCCCCCCCCGCTGTCACCTGTCCTGTATCCCCTGCTGTCACCTGTCCTGTATCCCCTGCTGTCACCTGTCCTGTACCCCCCCCCCTGTTGTCACCTGTCCTGTATCCCCCGCCTGCCGCTGTCACCTGTCACCTGTCCTGTATTCCCGCACCCCCCCCCCCCGTTGTCACCTGTCCTGGATCTCTCCCCCTCTGTCACCTGTCCTGTATCCCCCCCGCTGTCACCTGTCCTGTATTCCCGCCCCCCTGCTGCTCTCACCTGTCCTGTATCCCCCCCCCCCCTGTTGTCACCTGTCCTCTCCCTCTCTGTCACCTGTCCTTAATCCCCCCCCGCTGCTGTCACCTGTCCTGTATCCCCCCTGCCACCTGTCCTGTATATCCCCCACCGCTGCTGTCACCTGTCCTGTATATCCCCCACCGCTGCTGTCACCTGTCCTGTATATCCCCCCCTGCTGCTGTCACCTGTCCTGTATATCCCCCCCTGCTGCTGTCACCTGTCCTGTATAACCCCCCTGCTGCTGTCACCTGTCCTGTATATCCCCCCCCACGCCACCTGTCCCGTATCTGCCCCCCTCTGCTGTCACCTGTCCTACACCAACCCCCACCAAGTCACTTGTCCTGCAACACCCCCAATAACCTGGTCTTGCGTTGTCTGTTATGCTTCCCCTCATACCTGTCCTTCACCCCCCCCCTCCACCCCCCTCATAACCTGTCCTTCACCCCCCCCCTCATACCTGTCCTTCACCCCCCCTCTACCTGTCCTTCTACCCCCTTCTTCCTTCACCCCCCCCTCATACCTGTCCTTCACCCCCCCCCTCATACCTGTCCTTCACCCCCCCCCTCATACCTGTCCTTCACCCCCCCCCTCATACCTGTCCTTCACCCCCCCTCATACTGTCCTCCCTAGACCTGTCATTCACCCCCCCTCATACCTGTCCTTCACCCCCCCCTCATACCTGTCCTTCACCCCCCCCCTCATACCTGTCCTTCACCCCCCCCCTCATACCTGTCCTTCACCCCCCCCCCTCATACCTGTCCTTCACCCCCCCCCCTCATACCTGTCCTTCACCCCCCCCCTCATACCTGTCCTTCACCCCCCCCCTCATACCTGTCCTTCACCCCCCCCCCCTCATACCTGTCCTTCACCCCCCCCCTCATACCTGTCCTTCACCCCCCCCCTCATACCTGTCCTTCACCCCCCCCCCTCATACCTGTCCTTCACCCCCCCCCCTCATACCTGTCCTTCACCCCCCCCCCTCATACCTGTCCTTCACCCCCCCCCCTCATACCTGTCCTTCACCCCCCCCTCATACCTGTCCTTCACCCCCCCCCTCATACCTGTCCTTCACCCCCCCCCTCATACCTGTCCTTCACCCCCCCCCTCATACCTGTCCTTCACCCCCCCCCTCATACCTGTCCTTCACCCCCCCCCTCATACCTGTCCTTCACCCCCCCCCCTCATACCTGTCCTTCACCCCCCCCCCTCATACCTGTCCTTCACCCCCCCCCTCATACCTGTCCTTCACCCCCCCCCTCATACCTGTCCTTCACCCCGCCCCTCATACCTGTCCTTCACATACCTCATTACCTGTCCTTCACGCCCCCCCCCTCATACCTGTCCTTCACCCCCCCCCTCATACCTGTCCTTCACCCC